>CAKAOI010024538.1:5267-21903 GCA_916701655.1 Sebastiscus albofasciatus | reverse complement strand
GTCATCTGGTAGAACTTCATGTTGAAGGGCCGGTAGAAGTCCCGTAGCCTCTGCACCACCTCAGGGTCAATGTTGGGATGGGTCCTCCCTTTGGTTTTGCCCAGGCAGTGGGGCTTGCTGCTGCCCTCGGCCTTCTTGAGGCACGGGAAACCCTTGGTCTGGTTGAAGTAAAAGTGTTTGTCTGTGATGATCCTCTTGAGCCCCAGGAAGTCCTGCACGCGGCCCAGCTCTCCGGCCGGGTCGCTGATCAGCCGCTCGCCGCTCACGAACAGGATCTGCTCCATGGGGAAGTACTGCAGCCAGTTGTCCAGGTGCTTGGCGTAGATGCCGATCTGGATGGCGCTCCACGAGGTGTCGATGAGCCCCGTAGTCCTGTTTTTGAAGGTGAGGCTCTCGAACGAGGGAATGTCGGGCTTCTTGGACAGCGTCTGCGTGTAGTCCGAGATGGCCCTGGTGACGGGGTCCCTCACCACCACGATCAGCTTGGTGTCCCGGGACATGGCGGATATCCTGGCCGGAGCCTCTCTGGTCACAAAGTAGCTGGGGGTTTTCTCCATGGTGATCTGGCCCTCCAGGGTCTTGGGCATCAGCTCCCTGCAGAAGAGAGAGAGAGAAAACAGAAAAAGGAAGTGAGATATTTGTTTGACCTGCACTCCTGACTGAGCAAGTGTCACAGTTGTGCGGCCGCTCTTATTACAATAAACATTACAACTGGACGAACTCGGGCTATGTCATCAAAAACTTTGAATCCAATCAATCAAGAATAACAGTGGAACCGGTTTATTTATTTGATCTCTATCAGGTGTCTTTTTCACCGAGCTCAATTAGCTGCCGAGAGGTGTGACCAAACGTTGAAGACATTCTCGTGGTGATAGTATGCAGATGCTCCTTAATGTGGCCGGAGGGCTGATGAAATCAAGAAGGGGGACTCCCCCGGGTCCGTTTTGAAAGGGGGTATTCTTCACTCTCACATGGCGTGAAAAGAAAACTGTCAATCTCTATACCCATACTATAGTGCTGCTTATAAAATATTGATATTTGAGCCCTCCCAGCATAATTGATCAGCTTCCTGTCGTTCGCTGGTTGCAACAAACGGTGGAAGAACTTCAGTAAAGTGTTTCAGCATTGCAATGTCCCCTCTGGTGGATAGTTAGAAATGTTCTTGTGGTTTAACATTAGATTTATTTGAAACTAGGGCTGTCAAAGTGAACGCGATAATAATGCGTTAACGCAATTTTCTATTTCTTTAACTCATTAATGCAATTTGATCTTTCAAGGTTTGTAGCAGGCTCCGTTTTGAAGCTAGAGTGAAGATACTGATATCATATGAAACTAGAAAACCTAAGGAATCCATTGGTACCAACCATGTCATACTAGCTTGTTGCGAAAAAGGACAAATAGCGCTCCAAACGTGCACCCAATTTTGGCAAGGAAAAACTGGCATGGCCATTTTCAAAGGGGTCCCTTGACCTCTGACCTCAAGATATGTGAATGTAAATGGGTTCTATGGGTACCCACAAGTCTCCCCTTTGCAGACATGCCCAATTTATGATAATCACATGCAGTTTGGGGCTAGTCATAGTCAAGTCAGCACACTGACACACTGACAGCTGTAGTTGCCAGTCGGGCTTGAGTTTGCCATGTTGTGATTTGAGCATATTTTTTATGCTAAATGCAGTACCTGTGAGGGTTTATGGACAATATCTGTCATTGTTTTGTGTTAATTGATTTCCAATAATAAATATATACATACATTTGTATAAAGCAGCATATTTGTCCACTCCCATGTTGATAAGAGTATTAAATACTTGACAAATCTCCCTTTAAGGTACATTTTGAACAGATAAAAACTGCGATTAATTTGCGAGTTATGTTTATTGCGAGTAATTATAAGTAGTCATAAGTTGGTATTTAAATGGGTTCACCTTCTACTGATGAGTACAGTAAAGACATAACCCCCTTGTGCTTGAGTCCTTTCCGCCACTGACTCAAAAAAAGATGGGAAACCAGCTGATCCATTCGTCCATGCCACCCCCCTTCTCTCTCTCTCTCTCAGCTTTCCTTCTGCCCAGCTGCCTTCAGGACACTGACCTTAAGCAAAGCGGGTAAAAGCAGCCCATGAATGATTAACGGGCCCTCCCTCTTGCCATTTAGAGCCTCTGCAGAATACAGCTTTAAAATTCACCAAAGTACAGAATGCCGGCGTTAATTATTCATCTGGCTTGGGCTGGTGCCGCTTAAAGCGAGGACTGGCGCTGACAAAGTGGCCCCGGCTGCTCCCAGGGTGACGCAGGTTTGCCGCCCCGTGACAGAACTACTGAGACCCTAAAGGAGGGAGGACCTATGAAATGTCTGAACACTTCAGTCTGTCGTTTAGAGGACCACGCCGCGGTAAGGATGTGTGATCAAAGTATACAGATTCTTCCTGTCTTTTTCCTGATGTGATGGGCACCGTTTTTTTTTTTCTGCTGGTAAACAATCACGCTCCGTTTAACATACACAGAATGAAATGAGACAGAGGACACTGAGATCTGTGCAGAGGACAAGCTCTACACAAACATTTATAAAAGACACCAGCTGTTGTGATGAACGTCATGGCTGGTTTCACTACTGGCTTTTCCCCAACAAGTCCTCCAAATTAGACAACAAAATACAGTTTTTAATTTCCCTCCAGAATGAGAAATAGAAGCATTTTCTGATGTGATGCCGCTAGATTTGGTTAGGTAGAAAAATGACTTGTTAATGTTAGGGAACGATTGGGGCTGCTCTTTCTTAGTCGACGAAGACCAAAACAACCGATTAGTCGACTCATTCTTTAGTCGTTTTTTATGCTTTTTTCATGCTGAATGACTTTTTTCCAAGACACTTACGAGCACATCTCTGGTAAACACCAGATTTAAAGTGGTGCTTTTGTGTGATTCTTGGTGGAGAAACTCAGTTTCACAGATCAGTCGATTAAATCAACTAATAAATTAGCCAAGAGTACGTCGACTTGTTTGAGGATTAGCATTAGTAAAGATTGTTGTCTTGGTTAAAATAAACCAACTTTGACGGTAGAAAGTGGGAGGCGATCAGTCGTCCCCCCATTTCAAAATCCAACGTTTTGCTGAGCCATCCAACCGCCTGGACCTCCACCTTTTGTAAACTTTGTGGCACTAAACTGTCACTGTGGAGGTGGGCATGGTTGGCATTCAGCTGCAGGAGAGCAGCGTGAGAGCGTCAGGTGAGTTGAGTTGATTGGTACGGCTGTCGCCAACTGTCTAAATCGTGCTGGACCTCAGACGGCTGACACACACACAAAGGAGACGCCGTCAAGTTATCGTGAACCGGAGGATGACGGTGAATATTGTCAGTTTGGAAGTGGAACTTTTTGTGTCAGAGACTGAGCAACCAGAGGTGGAACGTTGCACATTTGTGTTGAAAGTGTGTGTGATCAGCCGTCTGAGGTCTGCATTTAAAGGGAGAGTGTGATTAGACAACAAGCACGAGCTGTGCCGATTAACTCACCTGGTACTGCTCTCATGAGCCTCCCCACCACACCTCCCTCTTACTTTTACTGCAGCAGCCCTTACAAAGTATGGACTGTTGCATGCAGTATGCATACAATTAGGACTTCATCATAACATTGAGCCTCATATATCTGCTGTGCAGAGGATTGTGGGATTTGCTAGAAAACAAGTGACGCTGTTAAGGACACACTTTTCTCCAGTCAACACTCCAAAAGTGTTATTTTTTCCACTTTTTTTTTAAGGACAGATATTAACAAAATCAGTCCATGATCAGTTATGTCATTAAAACCATGTCAGAGGAAGAAACCCAAACTGCTGAGGAGTCACGATTACTGAGGTGGCAACACGAGTGTGTCTCTGCCGGGTTTTCCTTGTGGCTTTAAAACAGCTGCCGGTTGAGTTCAGCGTATGAAGTGAAACCGATCTAAAAGCCATAAGTCAATACCTTCAGGCCAATGTCAAAACACATCCGCGCTACGTGGCTGAGTGGATCAGCAGGTCAGCACAACGGGGGGACGCGGAGGAAGCGGTCGATAAGAGCGAGAGCGGCAACACAGGTGCACCGATGTCTCGACAACCGCCTGCAACATTGACCATCGCCTGACCTCCAGAGTCCTCTCAGTATCCACGAACCTCTCCTACAGCTGTGTAAAGAGCAGCGTGGACAAGGCTCCTTTCCTCTCACATTAGCTCTGCCCCATCGCCCCAAGAGTCCAGAGTGAGGCGGGATAATGGCGCTTTAAAAACCAACCCAATGCCACCTGGGACCGCATGGCTGCTAAGCTGACAAGTCGATAATAAAGACTCCCAGAGACGCCGGCGTGCAGGTATAGCCTTCCTGACGATATTGGCAACATGCCGATTTGGGATCTGCTCGACTTCTGAAAACAGCCCGTACAATACCACAACTTTATGACGCAAAAGAGAACATGTTTTATGAAAAAGAAATGAGCCCGTACTAAAGGAAGCATCCATATTTGATGGCATGCGTCGAGCTCGTTCTGCGGTCGATGCACTCACGGCGGTGGTGTGTCGGCGCGAGGGCACTCTGGGGGGATTTTCAGGGTCAGTGAGGTATGTGGTATGGTGTGCAACATGAAGACGAACGTGTATGGCAGTCCGAGTACGGTTATATGTCATAAAAGCACTCATGTATCCAGGTTGATGTAACTTTTATAGTTATTGGGTTTCATGTTCATCTGTGGAGTGCAGGCTTATGAAACGGACACTGATTAAACAGCATTTAATTCTCTTTCTTAGGCAAATTTAAACAAATTTAAAATGATTCATGATTATGTTTTATTCTCAATTCATTGTTTAAACGAGCCGCCAATTTAGCACTGAACTTCTTTAACATTGTTGGACAACAAAAAGAAAGATGTAACAGAACCAGAGATATTTGATTTCATGTATTCTTCTTCTTCTCCTTCTCCAGAGATTCGGGAGTGTTACGTTACTACTGGCTGATGTAGCTTCCAGCGTCTCGCCTCAAGCATAGATGAGGAGTGAGCTCCACACACACTCCATATTCTTTTTCAATTTAAAACTTGTAGTATTCAATCCCAGTTCCAGCAAAGCAGTCATTAGGCAATGGAAATCCTTAGTCTCAGGTTCCTTCAACAATGATCATGAAATAAGTATATAAAAAAGGGGAAATCACACAAGTAAAAGTAAAAGAAAAATGATAATCTAAAGCATAAATAATATAGGGCTTGAATATAAAACATAAGTAAATATAAAATAGTAATGTAAATGTAAACATATCTTCATCTTCAATGGTGAGTGTGAAGTCAGGAGTAACGTTACAGCTGTGAACGTAGCAATGTAGTGTGTGTACAGTTCAGCCAAGCTCCCGTGTCTTGCTGACTACCTGCTGGTTAAAGTGAAGTTGGGTAAGCCCCGAAGCGAGCGACAACTCATCAGCATTGACCTGCAACCAGACCTCCAACAACAGGAGGTCTAATTTTACTCTTTTTATTCAAAATGATAGATTGTTTTTCATTTAAATCTCTTGAAGAGCCCAGTAATAACACTGTGTGTTTGTGAGTTAATATATATGTATCCGATTGTGTTAAATGGGCATATGATGTCACCTCATATCGATTGCAGGCCCCTGAAATGAATCGAAATCGCATCGTGACAGATTTTGATATCAGCAAATGTCGTATCGTTGTCCAAAGAATCTATATAACATTGTATTGTGATGAAACTTGTGATTTAAACCCCGAATCACAAGGTGACGTCTTCAGATTAGTGTTCGTTTTGTCCAACCAAAAGTCAAAAACCCGAAGATATTCATTTTACAATGATATAAAACGACAACGAAAAGAAGCAAATTCGAGGTCCACTTGGTTACCAAGCCTAACCATGTCCCATTGCATCGCCTCTGGTCTTGGGTTTGCGTCAACACATTGGCGCTCTCTCTCTTGCATACGGGTAGGTTTTTAAAAAGGGTTCATATTGGATTGGTTTCAAAAAACTGCTACTTTTCTGTGACTAATGCACACCAATGCTGTAGAAGCAAAGAACTTCAATACTCAACTTTTTAAGTTTCAGTTGGGCAAAGGAGCAAGAAAAGCCTTTTTACAGATTTACAGTAAGTGAAGTACACTGGGGTATTTCTTTCCATTCCGCAGCAGAAGCATGCGGCGCTCCCTAATGAAACTTTATTGGCAGGGTAGGTGATGTAACAGATGACAAACTGTCCAAGTGCTTGATATTCACTGCAGCTCCAGATCCCGCTTTGATGTCTTCATCGCGCTGCTAAAATACGACTCCCCGAGCACACTGAGGCATGAAACGCAGGCAGCGGGGATCCACTCATGAAACAAGACGCAGACCCCGACCGAAATAAGAAACACGGCGCGTGAACCCTGGCCTCGCTTTAAATCAAATCCGCCGCTTTGACGTGCAGTTAAGTACTGGAGAGGAACGAGTATTTAGGATGACGAAGAACATAACAAACAGCTTGTGTACATGACAGAACATAACACATGTTGTAATTGTAACGTCATTCCTCTCATATGGAACCAACTAGCTGGAGAAGGATGCCAGGGCTCATTGAGGCAGCTCTATTCCCTATTAAAAAACCAAATCCAATGTACACAGTAACGTGCAGCACATCACTCAATGCGTCCTTTGTAGGGCCCGTCTATAAAGCAACCACTTTGGAATAAAGGGCCTGACGCATCGCTGCTTTCGTTTCCCCGCTGAACGGATTTTACTCGCAAACTAGCTCAACTCTGCCCTCGTATACAGGCTGTGACTCATGTCTGCCTGTTATATAAACGGTAAAAAAACACACCATAAGGTCTTATTTACTGTAAATCGGGTGCACGTTTAATATGACAACATGACATATGAATTAGGGAGAAGTTAAAAACTAACAAGTGATCAGCTGAATGGGCTATTTCCTGGTGTTATCCCGGGCCTTTTTAGAAAGGCCGCTTGGATCCGAGCCAATGTCTGTCAATTGACGGGAGTTGTAAAGACACAGAGGCAAGTGGGCATGAGTGCTGTCCACTTCTCCCCCACAAGCCTTTGATTCATTTTTCCTCCTCCAGCAGGGAGCCCTGGCAGGCATAACTCCACTCCCACAGTGTTCCCCTGCCACTACCACCAGATAATAATCTTGTAATTGGCTCAATATTTCTGCTGTTTGCAGGCGCAGCAGAGGCCAGCGCCGCTGACGGTGGCTTGGACTCGCCAGATATTTTCCAGGTCAGCGGATGCTAGCGGAGGTCAGAGAGAAAAGAGGCGGAAGGAGGAGGAGGAAGAGAGGGGGGTGATTTAGAGTAATAGCTGCTGTGCGGTGAGGTGAAAGCCTCTGAGCTCGGAGCTTTACTGCTCCGCCGGCCTCGTGCAACACGGCGTCAACCCGCGATCGCAGACAACGCTAACGCTCATAAAGGCATACAGAAGGAAACAGATGACGTGGGACGTTGCTGTTTTAACAGCTTCTGTAAGTTACTCTGGAAACACTAAAGAATGACAAAATGATTGCTAATAGAGAGGCAATGTCCCGCTCCTTCTGGTGAACCAGGAGAACTTATTTTGGAAAAAGTAGTCAGAGGTGAGAAACAAATATTTTTTTTTTAAATTATAAAAAATATATAAAACAAATTAATAAAAAAAATATGACTTTTGATACGTATTTTCGTAGTCTTATACTTCAGTTTTACGACAAACTGTGGCTTTCGTCACTTGCAAAATTCTGTTTTAAATTGACAAATATCATATGTGTGATTCATGCCACAGTTCAAACGGGATCAAAAGATTATTTATCTCTCGTCGTAAACTACCGTACATATTTTTTTTCCAAAATAACGTCCCATGGGGGACACCGGAAAGGAAGAGACGTTGCCCTCTATTCACCTCCCTTCGTATTACCCACATTTATTTGGGGGTGTGCAGTGCAATGTGGCCTTCATCATCATCTGAGGCTGAGAGATCCAGCTGTTTATAATGCAGGGATTACAGGTGTGAGCTTCCCAGCAGCAGCACACCAGGATAATCGTCCGTTTTATGACCCTGACAGTCTCGGTCCTCCAGGATCAGCCAACCTGACCCTTTTTTTCCCTCCACTAGATGCTCATGCACTGTGTCACCTTTGCCAGCACACCTGCACTTTACGGCTCTAAATCCTCCCCCCCCCACTCCTCCTAGACGTTTAAGTACTCCTCCAACGCGGCTACACAGGATTACTGCCGTCTGAATCGCACAGCTGAGTTTTCTGTCGTTTAAAAGCCAAAGCAGATCAGGGACAAACAGTGTGCAGGGTTTTTTATTCCCACCAAAGGACACATCTTGTGATTTTTCCTCCGCTGGTTGAAGCTGCGTTAATCATTGAAATCACCTGATTGTAATGAAAGCTTGCACGCTCTCAGCTGCCCTTGTTAAACGAGTAGAGAGCCCCGTTTTAATGGAAAACCTCAAACTGAACTCATCATACTGATCAATTCTGACCAAATTCTGGCTACATATATTTTGCATGCCTTGGTTCACGTGTGATCCAAAAACAAAAAAGAAACATAAAAAAAGCAGTCCAAAATGATGCAACTTTGGCCATTATTTTAGGTTTTCTTCACATAATTTACTCTGAAGTCATAAGTAGCTTTATAGTGAAGCAACCGACAAGATTTGAAATGACGACGATGGGGACATTGGCTATGAAAATAGCTTCAATCATGCTTTGTTAAAGGTCGACTCCATCTGGGCTTTTCCAGAGTTGTCAAATAGAAATGGCACTCAGCCGTTAAGTTAAAAAAAGCAGTGATGTATGTTACAAAGCTAATCAATACGTTTATGAATAATGTGAATGCTAGCACTAGCTGAGACAACATTAGCTGTGCTAAGTTTGGAAATAACTGAGAGGGTTAGTTTGGATTTTTTGATGTGGATTTGTATGTATACTTCCGTGTTCTGTAAGCTAAAATGACTGTTTTTGTGAATGTAGTCTGGTGGCTTTGAAGAGAGCGATATAACAGCTTCAGTTCCCCGTCAAAAAGGGTCGTTTGACAGCGAGGTAAAGCAGCTGTGGACGGGAGCTGCAGAAAAACACATTTTAGCCACTTATATATCAGTTTAAGTACACTATATTAAGAATATATTCACCGCTTTACCTCGCCGTCAGACAACCCTTTTCGACGGGGAACTGACGCTGTTATATTGCTGTCGTCAAAGCCACCAGACTCCATTTACAAAAACAGTAATTTTACCTCGCAGAA
The DNA here is from genome assembly GCA_916701655.1 of Sebastiscus albofasciatus. Taxonomy (NCBI): domain Eukaryota; kingdom Metazoa; phylum Chordata; class Actinopteri; order Perciformes; family Sebastidae; genus Sebastiscus; species Sebastiscus albofasciatus. The sequence continues at coordinate 12,668 of CAKAOI010024538.1, read as the reverse complement.
CTTAGAAGTTGCTGGTCTACCGCTGCATTGATCGGTTAGTTTGTGTTATTGTGTGACTTTTGGATCTGAACTAACATGGTGTCCATAGAAGCACATTACTTAGCCTTTGTAGAAGGGCTTGGGAAAATAGCATTTTGATGCTAGTACTCACATACTTTGACCAAACACAACTGTGAAGCTACAGAATTATTTAAAAACCTCAAAAACAAATAAACAAACAAACATATAACGGACCCGCCCTTTAAGAATACAGAAACTAGTTCTATTTTATTAATTAAATAAAAGAAAATTCTCAAGCAATTTACAGTTTTGAGTTAAGCAGAATTTCATCCATGGTGGGCTCTTAGAATAAAGAGTGAAATCAGAGTGGTACGTGGGAACTGTAGGGGGTAGGAAGCAATTTTGAGAGACATACAATTACAAGATAAGAGTGTCGTCTATTCTTGGAAATCAACATGGGAGGACAGGGTCTTCTGTTTTCCTCTGGGAAATGACATGGTTTTGATAAAGAGTAAGTAGGAAAGGAAAGAAACCCTGCACGACACTGGGGACACACATGAGATAACAATGCCACCGCGGATGAAAAAACTTTGAAACTGTCAGCTTTTTAAATAAATAACAGGAAATTCAGAGAGTCAGATTGATGATTGGGTGTGTTTCAAATTAGACGCAAAAAGGGGATGTGAATGGGTTTCAAAAGCTTGTGGTGGCTCTGTCTGGCAGGAGAGCAGGAAATTAGACTGCAAATGGAAAACTTGTTTAAAGTTAAACCTCAGTGTCATTAATAAAACAACTTTGTTAAAAACTTCCCAGTGATATTAAAAGACAAGTGGGGAAGTTTGCGGAGGATAAAGCGCGCTGTCCTCCCTTTTTAGGCCGAGATGGAGGGAAAAACAATAAAGGAAAGTTAATCTACGCAGTAGATTGGAGAAAAAGCAACATTGGAAATACTTTAAAAGCCCACCACGTCATGTTGTCTAATCTCATTTGTCTTTAGATTCGGTCACATTTTCTGGCTTGTTGCCATGGTAATTAATTTCAGTTGAAATGTCCGACTACAGTTGGAAAAATTCAATTTTTTCATATACACTCAAATATTACAGACCTCATAAATAACGTCTAGAAAGAAAAAAAATAATCAGACCTATGCGATTTGTTACTGAGTGAACTTGATTATAAATGGACTACAAGAATAATATCATACGCAGTAGTAAAAACATTTTTTTTCATGAAGTCTGGCATAAATAAATCACTCTGCTGGACACTCGCCTCACCACGGAGCATGGACTTTTTCCTCCCTTCTTTTTTTCTCTCCATACAACAACTGCTATGCGATTTAGTAAAACATTTATAGAGTTAGCTTTGCAGTATGTTCTTATAAATTTATCAGCAGTGTTTTTAACAGAATACTTCTTTTTTTTTTTTTCCTTGTGGAAGTCCCCGGTTTATTGCATAAGGGGGGAGAAAAAAAATAAGCTTTATCTTTCTGGAAACGTGGTTGTGAATTATTCACCCTCTCTAACTGTGGTGGAAGAGTGACTGAGGGAGGCAAAGAGGCTGCAGGATGCGTTCAAGCCGTCCGAGGCCTTTTAGACATCGACCAGCAGATCCAGACTGCATATCAGCAGAAAGGACGGGGGGGTGAGAGATGGAGTGGAGAGGGTGAGATGGGTGAGAGTGATGAGGGGTTCAGAAAGAGAGAGACCTTAAATAGAAAGAAGAAAGAAAACAGGCGCAGACAGAAATATCCCATTTATAACTGGCATTTTATCCGACTATACTTTTTCCCACCCTTAAAGTAGCTTTTAAGATGTTTAACATGTTCACCATCTTAGTTTGCTGATTAGCACTGAACACAATGATTTTTCAGGCATTTGTCCATAAACAGAAGTAATGAACAAATTTGACTTGATGATGGCGCTAGATAAAAACTTCTGGAATCACTATTGTTATTGTAATTCATACTGAGGCAGCCCTGTCTCCTACAAAATTACGTTCCCATACAATTAAACTGCATTCTCTGTTACGTTTCGCGGGAAAAACTACTTTGTTAGGTTTAGGCAACAAAACTACTTGGTTAGATAAAGTAAAAAAAAAAAAACATCATGATTAAAATAAGTGAACAATGACTTTTAGTTTCACACGGGGCACCAACAGCAGTCTCCTCCTCCTACAAATGTATTTGTGATACGTCAAAAACAAACAAACGTTGGAGCCGGGCTCCCGTTCATTCCTATGAGTTGCTCAGTGGCGCATGAAGCAAAAAAAGCTTGACTTCCGAGTATAGAGCGAGCCCATAAAGCAAAGGGTAACGTTCTCTTTAACTCCGCCTCCCAGCCCTCGCTCCAGCCTCAGTCTGGGTCTCATTCACATGAATAGAGGAAGGGAAATAACTCTGGATTCAGCTATTAGTGCATTTTACAACTTTTAGGACCTAATGATTTTAAAAAAGGGCTATTGGAGTGTTCATACTGGGAAGTACCTAAAAAAATCTATCTATCTATCTGTTGAGTTACAGACGTCTCTTTCCCAATGCAAGTCTATGGGAAAAAGTCTTTTTGGGCCCAATGGCATCACGTGAAGGACACAGAAGTTATAATTCCACCGTTTGTCCACTATGTAAAATTTGCTTCAAAGTCTGGCATTTTGGCAAGAAAACACAGACAACTCCCAGACCGGACAACGCCGTGGTAGCAACCTGTCAATCACAAGGTAGCCACGCCCTAAAAGATACCCTGCTTTATGGTCTATCTGACTCTAAATGGGACCATAATTTACTGAATGAACATCATGCTGTATTGAAGAAGACTTGAAACTAGCAATTGAGACCATAAACTCATGTTTACAATGTTTACTGAGGTAATAAATCAAGTGAGAAGTAGGCTCATTTTCTCATAGACTTCTATACAATCAGACTTCTGAGGAGTCGCCCCCTGCTGGCTATTAGAGAGAATGCAAGTTTAAGGCACTTCAGCATTGGCTTCACTTTTCAGACCCGGAGGTTGCCGTCCGTCTAACTGCCATGTATAGTAGGCAACACTCCTGTGTATGTAAGAATAATTTCAAACCATTTACTCTCTGAAGTCTATATAGGTCTCCTGTAGCCTGAGGATGTTTATTTTCTCAGATCAAGTCAAAACGGAGCACTAATTATCTGTAACATTGTTGGTGTTACAGTGATTTGAGTGAATTATAAATGTGGGTTGGAGAAATAGTTCTAGGTGGTTTGAGCAATTGAATTTTTATCCGCCCACAATGCTTCTTTGGTGCTTTTACACCTGGATTTTCACGTGGATAGGTGCGTAGACATGTGATCAGTGGAGATCTATTTCAATGGCAGGCGGTAAAAGCTGAGTAAAAGCTTGTGTTCGAATTAGCTGAGACGTGGAACCGATTCTGATTATTGCCTGGAGAGTCTGAAAAACCCACACAAAACTGAAAGCGAGCCAGCGGAGACGATTTTACATTTAGTGATTCACGTTCCATTAAACCAAATTACTACAACCACTAAATATATCCCCAAACAGCAGCTCTGTGTCGTATCTACTGTCATCGCATACGTATCTCTGAGTGGATTCTCAGACAGCACATTACTTTTTCATATTTCTCTGACCCACTTGTTCACGGAGTTTGAGACGGAGCGTGTGGAGACGACACTTCAGTGGGATCGGCTTTGGCAACGGCTCAATGCTATTTTTCTTTCTGCCAAGTCAGTTTTTTAGGGTCTCAACAGCTTGTGGGAGATAAGACACCTTAACTTGGGTTTAATACCAAAGCTCATTTTCAAGGTATTGTGTCTCTTGAATGGTCGCTTACACACTGAAGGTGGCTTCATTAGGAAATTTCAAGTGGCCCTTCTATAGCCCTCCTTATCCGTTCTCTATAGTTTCTAGCACTGAAATAATCCGAGGGGGGAAAAAGAAGAACCACTTGCCTCAAACGGAAACCAATTCAATGGGTATTTAAATTCTACATTTAAGCCTGATTTGAATACAAAAAAAAAAATTAAAAAGCCCTGTGTCAAATGCGTGAGAGCAAAATTAAATGTGAATTTGTTCAGAGCCAAATGGAAGGCTTTGAGGGGACTGCTCTGCGATAATTACCCATGACAAAAGGCTAGGGCTTTTGTCTTTGGGACCATTACCATGGTGATTTTCAAGCTGCTGAAACATTCAATATAAACATTTCAGTCTGCTGAATATGCCACATAGACTGTCGCTTGAACAGATATCTGTTACGAGCCACATTTCTGCTGGCCCAGATCCCTCCTGTGTGCCTCCACTGTTGTTGAGAGAAGAAGAAGCAGCATCTCAAATATTAGAGCTTGTGATTTAAAAATATAAAAGGCTAAAGTCCGATAAACTAAAGCCCAGTTTCAGATCCTTCTACGCAACACGAAATGATGGGCTGGCAAAAAGACAATCCCTTCCTCCCCTCTGTCTTTGTAGACCGAGAGACACTGAACATTTCTCCTCGGCTCAGTGTGATGATATTGATTTCACCAGGAAAGCATCTGACATTTTCTCTTTTTATTGGGGTGAAAACTCCCAAATGTTCAGCCTATTGTCTACGTTGGCGTAGTGTACTTTCATCTGGGCTCTTCAATCAAGGAACAGCCCCACGAGGACGATGGTGCTGTTGTTGTTCCTACTCTGCTGTATCCCTCAGCTCTTCCTCTATGATCTAATATGTACAGTAGGCGGCTTATTAAACACTAGTCTTGTTAAATCAGAGATGAAGGTTTCATTGCAGTTATCAGTGCGAGGAAACGTGAGCAGATTCAAGAAGACGTGTCATATATATACACAAAAAGCTTTTGGTCATTAAAGTCTTGGGAAGGCTCTTAAAGGTGCAGTGTGTAAGATTTGGCGGCATTTAGCGGTGAGGTTGCAACCAACTGAAACTTCTCCTGTGTGCCAAGCGTTTAGAAGAACTACGGTGGCCGACGCGAAAGTGTGAAAACTTGAATGGCCCCATCTAGAGCCAGTGTTTGGTTTGTAGTTGTGTCTAGAAGGTAACCCCCAAGTTGCGAAACTCTCGCGAGATGGTTAAAGTGAGAGTTTTGGTGTTTTGAAATGGGGTTCTATGAGGTACTTATCCATAGTCGGTGTATTACCTACAGTAGATGACGGACAGCACGCCCCCGGCATGGAGAAACAGGAGTACCGACACCAGAGCAAAGCAATACAGTGCTATAGACGGGGACGGTACAAAAACGTATTTTAGCCACCTAAAAGAAAGGCTCACCTAAAAAAATGTATATCCGTTAAAGTGTAAGCTATATTTAGAATATTTTTACCGGTTCATCTTGCCGTCAGACAGCCCTTTCCTTCTCCTTTCCGACGGGGAACTGAACTGAAAGTGAAACTTATCTATGCTCTCTCCAAAGCCAGCAGGCTCTTATGACAAAAACAGTATAGATACGTTTCACTTTCAGTTCAGTTCGTCGTCGGAAAATATTCAAAATATATCCTATAATCCTGTTTGTTTCTCGATGCAGGGGGCCGTCCGCCATCTACAGTAAGTAATACACCTACTATGGATAAGTACCTCATATAACCCCACCTCAAACCACCAAAACCATCCCTTTAAGGTAAGGCATTGACCTTGAATCGTTAAGGTTCGGTCGCACTTTTTTGCAACTTGGAGATTACCTTCTAGACACGACCTTTCCATTCTGGGCTACTGTAGAAACATGCCGGCCGGCTCCGTGAAGAAGGACCCACTCCGTATGTAGAAATAAACTGTTAATTCTAAGCTATCAAAGACACAGCAATTCTTATTTTCAGGTGATTATACACTAAAGAAAACATAGTTATGAATATTATATTCCATTTCTGCTTCCCTAAATGTTACACACTGTTCCTTTAAATGCAGTAGTGTGTTCAAAAGCATGGCCACACCTACAGAATGCATCCAGTGCACTCATACAATACAGTATAAATCATGCAGCAACATGCACGTCTGCTATCATCTTAAGTTAAAACCTATATAATTATTTGTGTCAGCGTAGTGTGTGTCCTTATCGAGCGTTACTCCATTAACCCATCCTGCTATAAACACCCTGAGACAGTGGAGGTAATGATAAATCGCAGCTTATTTCAAATTTCTGAGGCACTTTTAATCCTCAACGGTTTTTGGCGGCATCTGTTTTCCATTAGAGGCATGGCGGTAGGACTTGCTTTGGCTTGTGTTTCACCAGAACGGTCGACTAGCATCCAGTGGGGAGCTCCTGTAAAAACATCAGTGTCATAGTTACCTAAAGGGAGGAGCAGTTTAGACGTTTTCCCTGTTGTGTATCACTTACAGTACAGATAAGGCTGCAAATATTTTATTTTTTTCAGGAAATCCCATGAAAAAACCAACATATTAGTCCGTCTCTTGCTGCTTTCTGACTTCCCCATCCTGTCTGTGGTACTCAAGTCTTTTGGTTTCTATCGAAAGACATAAAGGAGAGAATAGTACATTTCTTGGGGACTATTTTCAGCTGTGGATTAATAGTCATTTGGTGCGCTGGTAAGTGTTTACGGTAGCAGGACGATTGATTCCAGATAAACTAGAGTCCCTGTATTCATCGCAATGAAGTAAATATCACCCAGGGTAACAGTGTGACTCACAGATGTATGTTTATTGGGCTTTGAACAACAATGGAGGTCTATAACACGACACAGTGGCTGCACAGACACTACTTGTTAGTAGCATCAATTCCAGAGGCGTGAAGTTTTACTTGCATCACTATTCGATTACGATTCACCTGTACAACGATTCAAATGCACAACGATTCTCGATGCACCTCGCTGTACCTTCCGGTCCTTTTTCAGAGCTCATGAGTAATGGATCGCTGTCGGGGTGTAAAGACCATTTCAACCAATATAACAAACCGTGTATACTGGAGAACACCGTCAACTCTGCCTTTAATAGCCGAATCAAGAGTTATTTCCCTTCCTCCGTTCACGTGAATGAGCCTCAGACCGAGGCTGGAGTGAGGGCTGTGAGGCGGAGTTAAAGGAAACTCTACTGCGCCTGCTCTACGGGCCCAGTGGATGCGGAAGATCGCCGGAAGTTCCGGGGACTTTATCACTCGGCAGTCGAGCCATTTTGGCTTCATGCGCCACTGAGCAACTCTCATAGGAATGAACGGGAGCCTCCGACGCTGTATCAAGTTCAAGATGCAGAATCGTCCATGCATTCCCACACCTGTTGGTTTTTGACTTTTCATGGAATTTGTTGACAATAAAAATAGAATACGGTCAGCCTTATTATTTTAAACAAAGCTGAAGACAAAGGTTGATCTCTCTCGAAAAAAAAACAAGATATTAAATCCAGAGGAGTGAGAAAAGGGAGGACTGAGGAAGAGCTGGATGTGGCTGCATGACTGTACTGTGTGTGTGTGTGTGTGTG
>CAKAOI010024495.1:337-17043 GCA_916701655.1 Sebastiscus albofasciatus | reverse complement strand
TCAAAATTTGAACTCAGGGGGGCCATCCATCCCACGGTCCCATGAGAGGCAAATTGTAATAAGGTAGCGCTATATAAATGCAGTCCATTTACCATTTAGTTTGGAGTCCTGTATTGGATCGAACCTGTGCTAAAGATCTTCTGCTTTATCCATATTGCATAAGAGTTGAGGTCAAGCAGAGGTAGCAATGTCCAGTATTTATGCCACGGGGCATCCTGGCTGTAAATAGAGCTGTGATGTGAACGGCGGCTTATCCTTTCACTACCAGAGGATCCTGGCATAGAGCTGACTGTCTGCACCACACTCTCTGTCAGAGCCAGAGATCTAATTTGATAAAGTAAACAGCACCATGTGACAGAATTTACATTTGGAAGATATAATTTTGGATTCATAGCTGTGTGCGGAGAAAAAAAACATACTGACCATGAAACCTGTGATCAAAGTCCTTACATTATCTTGTTGTGGAAAAGCTATGCAATGAGACAGTTGTCAAATTAAACTACCGGTTGTCCTCATTTTGGTTTGGGATCCGTGGAACCCTCTCAAGAACCCACGTGAGTGTATCAAGAACCGCTGGAACCTTACCAATAGGAGTGAAAGGCCCCACGATACAATATCACGATACTTAAGTCACAGGATACGATCTTATTGCGATTCTAAACATTTTGCGATATGCTGAGTATTGCGATAGATCAATACTTTACGTACATGTATCGATAGAATATCGCTACATTCACATGAAATAATGCACTGTGAAACCAACAATAGTGCACATACTGTATTATTTAGTCCCAGATTGGGAAAGAATACATTTAAAGCCATTGGATTTGTGACCAGAAAAGAAAAAAAATCATTCTGTCTATGAATGAAGAGTTTTCAACACCATTACGGACGAGAGAGAAAGCACAAGATCAATGGATAATCACATGCTTTGTTGATAAAGAATGGATCCAAAACATGTGTCGTATCTGAAAGTATAATGTTATGATAATTCAATCAGGCGGGATCAGAGCAGAAGGAGCCGCAGTGATAATTACATCCATCATTGATGGAAGCATGAATGCTTTGACCACTTGCTGCATACTAGTCGTACATTTCATGGTTGCATTCACTTCAAATTTTGATTTTAAAACATCTGTGTTTTTCTAAGACGGACAGCATTCTTGAAAGTTCATAACAACCCAAGAAAATCTAAGATATAACCAACACGCATCACAGATTGGCGGGAATTCCCTTCTGCATAACTAAAATCCTGATTTTAATTAGCAGAATAACAGGTGGGTGCCTGGAGAAACTGCATGTTATAACTCGTCAGTCAGTAATGCCTTTACAAATACCGATAAGCAAACTGAACATAAAAAGTTTTAAATATGATACAATATATATATTTTTAAATGCAGATGATTCATATTCAAAAGCCTTGTTATCCTGGTTTAAGGGAGTGAGTGTTGTGTTTTTTGTTGCTACATCAGAAGACCTGCAATAAATATTGAATCATCAATTATTAACCAATATTAAAACCATATCTAAATTTGGATATAGCCCTTATACAATATTTCCATGTATGTCATAAGCTCCTCTTCCCCAGCTACAGAAAACATTTGGTTGTCATGTCTGGAGCCACACCTCCTGCTGCTGTTGGTGGAAGAAGAATTACATTTTATTTTCAAAATAAAAGCAGGGTTGACACACGATTCTTTTCTGTTTTAGCTGTGGGCACTAGACAGCTCCAAGCACCAATATTACAAAATTGAAATAAAAATGTTATGTGGGGAGATCATATGTACAGTTTGAAGGTTCTTTTCTTTTATTTTATTTTTTTTAAAAGAGTTGCAGTTTGTCTATTTTGGGACATGGGAAATACATATACAAATTTTATAAATGTACACAATTAATTAATTGAAAATTAGGTAAGTCATTTAAATGTAGCCAAAAAGAAATACATGCATAAATAAATTAAGAATATTATTATTTTTTTCATTTATTGTAGAAATAGTCTAAATGTGAAGAAATAAAGTGGAAGTGGAAGTGGAAATAAATAAATGCAAGTGTAAAAATAAATGTAAATATGTTGTGTAGAAAGAATTACTGTGGGAATAAATTTTCAAATAAGTAAATGTGGAAATAAATAATAGTCAGTAAATATAAAAACACAGAAATAGCCTTCAAAATATTCTTTTTTAATTCCCCATATCTTCAGTTTTTAAAGTAATTAATTTATTTTTGAATTAATATGCACATTTAATTATATATAGGCCTATTTATTTATGTCCTGTGTCCTTCTATGACTCCCAAAGTTTATGAGAAGACTAAACCTGTATTGTATTAGTATAGTGCCTTTCCTTAAACACAATTCACAAAGTGCTTTACAATAATACAAATTTATTAAAAACAATAAAAACAAACAAACAAAAACAAAAAACAATCACTAAGTCAGCTGTTAGAAACACAAAATTACAAAACTAGAGAGCAAAAAATGCCACAAAGGCCACAAAAGAAGGAGATCCAAGGCACTCTTCTAGCAAAAAATTAAAAAGCCTTCAATCAGATGACTATTTCATTGTGAAATATTGAAAACAGACAATGCAGGCATATTATGAGATGGTTACACCACCCATGCGTATCGGCACAAACAACCCTATTCAGGACACAAAGGCCAGTTTAAATAAATGAGTCTTTTACATCAACTGATTATATTTGTCACACCTGTGTGCACTTATATTTATTTATGTATTTAAACTGGCTGGTGTGCTTCACCTTCCTTACTAAGGCTACTTTTATTGTGAAGCCTAGCACCCTGTGTTCCGGTACTCCTCTGCTCTGAACCTGTGCGTCTTGACGCCCGTCTGGCCGCGATGGTTTGTATCGATGTGATCGCTGGCGTCGCGCTGTCAGAGGAGCGTGTGTGGAGGCCGACCTGTGGCCAGTCACACAGCGGACTGTTGGAGGGCAAAGTTTACAGAGCAGCAGCAGCAGCCTGTTTATCCAGCTGTTATCTCCCTCAGAGGACGACACACAGAGGACCGGCTCCATCTGACCGGAGACGCTGAACCGGAGTGTGTGTGATCCACGCAGCAGCAGCATGTAGCCACGACAACGAGACTGACTACTCCTACATGGTGCGTATGATTAACACCATCTTTAAAGAGGAATATGAGTCTGATGTGTTCATCTGTGTGACTGTCCCCTCTCTGGTCTCCATGGTGATTGTGTGTTTCAGTCTGATCTGTCTCTACCGTGGCCCTCCGTCTGCTCCGGTCCGCTGCACTGATCCTGATCCTGATCCTGATCCGAGCCCCGGTCCCGGTGTGACCCCCCTGGAGGAGCCATGGGTGGGAGTCTGGGCTGCCACCGCTCCATCCCCAAGGACCCCACAGACTTCAGCTGCGGCAAGCGCAAGTTCAGCGCGGCGTGTAACTTCGGCCACATCCTGGTGAACCAGGAGCGGCTGAACATCAACACGGCCACCGAGGAGGAGCTCATGACTCTGCCGGGAGTCAACCGCACCGTGGCGCAGAACATCGTGGAGTACCGGGACTGTATAGGAGGCTTTAAGAAAGTGGAGGACTTGGCTTTAGTGAGCGGGATCGGAGCCACCAAACTGGAGGTGATCAAACTGGAGATCTGCGTCTCCAGCAGGACCAGTTCGTCCCAGCACTCCCCGTCCTCCCTGCGTAAAGACCCGGACCACCAGCAGCCCAGCACCGGCATGAACATCAACACCGCCACGCCGGCGCAGCTCATGAGCATCCGAGGCATCACGGAGAAGATAGCCAAGAACATCGTGGCCTACCGGGCGGAGCACGGCGCCTTCAGGAGCATCGAGGACCTGGTGAGGGTGAACCACATCAACAGCTCGCTGCTGGACAAGATCCGCTTCCAGGTGTTCGTGGAGCGCTCCAGGGCGCCGTCCACCAACACCAACGGGGGGCTGACCTGCACCACCAAGTCCCACCCGAGCCCCACGTCGTTCAGTCTCAGGAGCGACGACCTGGACCTCCCGCCCGGAGGACCGACCCAGATCATCTCAGTGCGGCCCAACGTGGAGCCTCCGGCCGGCCTGAGGGACGGGAAGCCCGTGGTGCGTCTGGCCACCTGGAGCCTGCAGGGCTGCTCCTGCGACAAGGCCAACAACCCGGGGGTCAAAGAGGTGGTGTGCATGACCCTGCTGGAGAACGAGTGAGTAAAAACATAATAGAGCTCACCTGTATACTCATGATCTATCTAAAGTGGTATTGATGATTACATATAATGAGATGGATGTGTCATGGTGGGGTAGCCTCACATGTCAAAAGTTAAGACAAGTTTGATCTTTTTACATCGAGGTAATGAAGAGCAGAGATGAGGCACATGTCAAAAGTCTTTGAAAGCCTTTAAAACAAAATAAAAATGGAAAAAATATGTATATTTATTATAAATTGATAGAATATATAGGTGAACAAAGTATCAAACAGAACAACACTATAAATAAAATCTTTAATATGGTGCCATCGGGTCCATTCTTGGTCTGTTTCTGTCACAAATGATGCTGTGACTTTGTTATAGTGTAGATTCTTTGGAGAGTTTTGGTGGCCCCATAGAAGAATCCTCATAATAAACCACTTGGCATCACCACCACATAGGGAACACCATGCACAGTCGAAGTCATACACTCAGAAACTTAAGAGGAACCTGAGATTCCCAGAGGCCCAAATAGGTTCACCGCATGTCAGTTGTTTTTGTTAATTTGTTTAATTGCAAATAATTTGTTGAGGAATTTGCACCACTAAAGTACAACATAGCCTTAAACCTTTTTAGTTGATATTGTGCTCTCAGGGGGCTTGTTCCAAAGTTGTGCTTAATTTATTTGCCTCAAACTAACTGACTGACACTTAAAAATTTTGTGAGTAGATAGTTTTATTCCAGCATATATGAGTACTGGTTGGTTTGCGGGTCTTTGTGTGCACTGTACTTGACGAGAGCTTGGATATGACATTGGAAATGGTAAATGGACTTGCATTTATATAGTGCTTTTCTAGTCTTCCCACCACTCAAAGCGCTTTTACACTACATGTCAGCATTCACCCATTCATACACTGATGGCAGAGGCTGCTAAGGTGCCAACTTTGCAATTCAGGAAACACTGTTACTGTTGTGTCTAATCTAAATGCTCATTCACACACCGATAGCTATGCCTTCGGGAGCAATTTGGGGTTAAGTGTCTTGCTGAAGGACACATCGACATGTGACCCAGAGCAGTCGGGGATCGAAGCACTGACCTTGCGATTGGGGGACAACCTGCTCTACCTTCTGAGCCACAGCCGCACATGGTACTAAGGGTGGGGTCCAAAAACACATTTTTACCCAGGGACCCACCAACAGGTTTATTGGGCAAAAAAATTAACCTTGCAGCTTATTTTAAAAACTTTTTTTAACTTAAATTGGAAGGTTCAACTAGAAGTTGCTGGAAGAAAGAAAATAAAATAATCTTACAAAAATATGTAAAAAACAAACAAACAAACAGTTAAAACGTTAGAAAAAGAACAAATAATAATAATAAAAACACAAAAATAATACATAATACTGATAGTATACAACATTTTAATATTAAAAAATGAACCTTGCAGCGTATTTCTCAAACTTTTTTTTTAACTTGACATGGAAGAGTCAATTAAAATTGAAGTTGCTGGAAGAAAAAAAGAAAATAACCTTGTAAAAATATGAATAATATGTAAAAAGTTCAGACATTAGAATAAGTGAAAATATAATAAACATTGACTGATAGTATACTTTATTTTAATTTCAAATATTAACCCTGCTACGGAGTTCTAAAACTTTTTCTTTACTTGAAATGGATCTAAAATTGAAGTTGCCGGAAGAAGGAAAAGAAAATAATCTTATAAAAATATGTAAAAACCAATTAAAACATTATTAGACAAGTGGAAATATTTTAAGAACACACACGCACACAAAAATGACACACATATTACTGATAATATACTTATTTTTAATGTAAAAAAAGGAACCTTGCAGCGTATTTAAGCGTACTTAAAATAAAAGATTAATCTAAAATTGAAGTTGCTTGAGGAAAAGAAAGAAAATAACCTTGTAAAAAAACCAAAAAAAAACACAGTTTAAACATTATTAGGAAAAGTGCAAATATTAAAAACACACACACACACACACACACACACACAAAATGAATTACTGATAGTATACTTAATTTTAAGGTAAAAAATATTAGCAACCGTTTCCCCACATTTATTGATTACTTGACCCAGATCAGGCTGTCTAAGAAATAGTATTTCTGAGACCTGGTCATGAAACCATCAACACGATAAGAATAAAGTCTGCAGCTGTTTACAAAACCAGTATAACTTTTAATGCACACAAAGCAAGAAAAGGTGGTGTGTGAATATAATGGAACAGAGTAACATTTCCAATACAAGCTCTCCACAAGGCAACAATCCAATACTGTCACAGCAGCAGGTTTCTATAAAAAAACAAACTTTGGGTCTGATGCAACATCTCTGATTCTGTGATTGACAGCGTTGTTGTTTGACAAGTCTCACTTGTGAAGAAAACGATTGAAGAGCAGCGGACAACTTAAAGTTCCAATGTTCTTTTGCCCTGAGTGCAGCATTTATGCAGATAACAGGAAAATAGGCCTCAGTGAATCCAGGTTAATCTGCCCTGATAACTCTGAGAGCAGTGTTACAGCGCCAGGTTCCAGTCAATGAATAACAAGATCAATTCAAAGGGGTTCTGCATGTATTTGCTTGACAACGAGCTGCTTGGCTCACCTTGTCTAAGAGCTCTACTATAGCTCAGGCCTGAGATTGCTCTGCATGATATGACATACACAAGATATTTACTTTGTTCTGCTCGCCATGTTCTTCAATTTATTCGTTGTTATTAATACACACCTCTTCTTGAGGAGGGTGTGACCAGACTATCCCATTCTCACTGTCAGTTTGCCAGTTGAAGTGCCTGGAGCGGTGCAGTATTCTCCTTTGGGTGGTGAGCCCTGACCTGCTTGGTCATGAACTGTGGGGCATTCCTGCAGCACATGTTGTGACGCCTGAAACTGTCACTGCCAGTAAAATTAGTATCCTCTGCAATGCAGCCATCATATGATCCATCCTACAACATAAACATTCTGTTCTCTGTCGGATGGAGACGCCGCCATACCAAACTCCATTTGAAAATCTGTCATTTTGATGTTACTCTGCTTAAAAGAAAACATACATACTTCATTGAACGTGACTAAAGACGTCTGTCGAATCATCTGCCTCTGTTCATCAGGTCATCATCAGTTTGTATGTCATCGACTACAAATCAGTGCCAAACAATTAGGGCTGCAACTAATGATTATTATTTTCATTATCTATTAATCTGCTGATTATTTTCTAGATTAATCGATTAATTGTTTGGTCTATAAAATGTTAGAAAATAGCGAAAAAATATCTATCCAGTGTCTTGTTTTTTCCCAAACCCAAAGATATTCAGTTTAAATATGATATAAAACAGAGAAATGTATTATTATTATTGTTTGAGAGGCTGAAAACAGCATTTTCTGCCATTTTTTGCATGAAAAAATACTTTAACGATTAATCGATTATCAAAACAGTTGACGATCGACTAATCGATTAGTCGACCAATCATAGCAGCTTCACAAACAAGTCTAAAAATCTGATGATATTGAAATAATTGCTGCTAGGTCGAAGATCTCAACATTTCAAAGCCTTTATTGGTCATGTTCTGCAAGGTGATTCTGCTCAGGACTCCTTCTGCAACATGTCATCAAATCACCAAGTGGCATCAAGTAAGCTAGGTAGCTTAACAGGTTTGTTGTCTGATCATGCCATCATTCCTATTCTCAATAGCTGGCTAGTATAAAGCTTTTCTGTGGAAGCTCCACCAGAATGACGGTTTTATTTCAATGCTCTTCAGGCTATTTTTGTTATCATTCTTTGGAGATATTGCACAAGGGATCTGAGCAAGAAAATACATTAAAATGTCCCCTTTTTCTGTCTCATTTGGGCAGCATCTTGGTCACTGCGCAGCCCTGAGCAGCTACTTAGTTCTGCCCTGTTAGCCCTTATCAGAGGCCGTTTGGCTGATTCAATATGTTGAAGCGATGAGTGAAAGCTGTCTGAGTGGCTGATGAGCCTTTGAATCAGTGATTTTGTACACTTCCTTATTCGCTTTTCCTTTTCTTCTTTTTTTTCTACAAGAAGAAGAATATTGGCTGACAGTGCCAGTGCTAAACAAAAAACACCAACAAGATTTAGCAAGACAGCGCCAGGTGCAATTTTTTAATCAGACTTATTGTCAATTTGCATTTCGAGCATATGACGGTGCTGTTCAACTACATTCACAGCGGTGTGAAACCACTCCTGTCACTTTGGAGAATAAATAACGCTCTAATACTAGTTATTTTCTTTGATGCAGGCTCAGAATGTAGATGCATGTTGAGATCGAGGTGGCCGTTGGTTTTAGTCTTTGCGGTGATATGAAGTGGCCTAAAGGTTTTAGTAATCTTTGAACAAAGTGCTTGTCGGATCTCCTAATAGGGTCTGAAACCCCTTTTTCTGACTGCGGAATCGTCATGAAAATATTTGTAACATTCCAAACCAGACAGTTCAACAACTATGCCCGCTGTATGCAGCGAATGGGGAGGTGTGGAAGACGGCAATGTGTGAACTTTTCTTTCAAGCTATTCCTCACACTTCTGTCACTTTTCGTGTTAAACACTAAGTACAACACCAAGAATGCTTTTGAGGAGAGAGTTTAGTTCTTTAAAGCTGACTTGGTGTGTCAGGAGGCTTTAAGCCTCGGTTATACTCCCAAGCGAAAGCGTACACAGAGAGCTGCAGACACCAAGGACGCGTACAGGTAGTAGGTCTGTTTATACACTCTGCTTGGAGGACGCATTCCACACATGCACAGTAGATCGCTACGCTATGACTTGTAGTATAGTACCACCAATTTGTTGTGACTGCACTTACCTGTCCCAACTTGTCTGCATGGTCACAACAAATTGGCACTATTTGGACATCCGCACAGAGCCTATGCGTACACCCTTTGATGACGAAATTGACGTTACGTGGACCCTAAAGCCTCGGTAATACTTTCTGCAAGGACAGTCGCACAGACAATGAGCTGACGTGGAATCGTGACAAGGAAAAATTGGGATACTTTTGTGTTCTCTGTGCGGGTTTCTCCTCGAGGCAAACAGACATTCTCAAAGCTCCTCAAAGTTCTCAATTTTCTCTGCCCATCCATGTAGTACGGAAATGTTGGATGTGCACAGACAGATGAAAACCTGCCATGTGTGATGGTGTGACGTCGCTTTGGCCGTGCGGACACTGACGATCCTTGCGGATCAGAACTCTGTCTTTGGTGTGTCTTTGCAGTCTCGACATAATGGATAGCGGCGCACGCTTTCAGTCTCCTCTTGAAAGCATTCACAGTGTTGCATAAGAACGGAAAACCCATCACAAACCCACCGGTCTTGAAAGTCCTGTGTTTGTTGGACCCATCCACCTCCACTTCCGCCCACCATAAGCATTCTTTTCACTTTTATTCTACGTCACCAGCTCTGAGCATAGCATATTTATGCGTTTATGCTTACATTGCAGTCAGTACAGACTACATGGTGTACAAATGACACGCCAAAAGCTAGAAAGGCATTCTTATTGCACGCTAAATGCCTTGCGCGTTATCGTGGCATACATTATCGTGGCATACGATACGCCTTTTCATGCGAAAGCGCTGGTGCTACTTCCACACCTGGTCACTCACTGCTTGATTGAGGTGGACATAATTAATGCATTGTTTGTTTTGGAGAGTTCCAAAAATGGCCAGATGCTGTTAGACGATTCAACAATCACTTACACACACGGAGGCCTTCATGCCTCTGGCCAGCTATAGACTTGCTGATAATAAAGGCCACACAAAACATTCAATTTTCTGAAAAGGATTTGGTGTGGAATGATTTCATATAAAAGGATTGCAGTCATCCATGGTTATTAAACCATTAGCTTCACCACACCCAGTACAAACTGCCTTAGGTAAAGTTTGGAGCCTCACATGACTGATTTGTGTGATCAAGGAGTATCTGTCATGTGTTTTTGTTTGATTACCTTTGGCGTCATCTGCGATCTCCCTCCATATCTCCCTCCTCTTCCATCTCCTGCCAGAACCCACCCACCCTCTTGTAAATCTCCACCACTTCCCTCACTTATGCATCCCACTTCCTGTGTTCCCAAGCCATGGGTAACAAGCCTAATGGTGATAATATTATAGGGATCATTGTTATGGAGGAGGAGGAGGAGGCTGTAGAGGTGATCCGGTGTGTTTGCGCAGCGCTGTGGGAGCAATCACAAGATCCAGGCTGAGTTTACACACTTCCTGGCTTTCCTCCAGGCACAAGCAGAGAGCTACTAGAGTTCAATGAACTCCCGCCTACCATAGGTTACACAGCAAACTGCGCTCAGCCACCGCAGCCTGCTGATGTTAGTAATCAGCCTGCCTTTAGTCAGCCTCACACACTGGGCTGAAGGGAAGTGAAAGAGTCGCCATTACCGCTTAACAGCAGGGCTAATCTGGATCAAGGTGTAGATGCGAGCTGACAGGGACTCGCTTGATTCAGAGAAAATGCGGCTGCCGTGGGGAAAAGCTGTGTTTCCGCTCCTCTCTTTCTACATGACAGTTTGTAGGAGGACATTTTCTGTTCGCTTTTTGTGCTTTATCAGTCTGTGCTTCTTTTCTTGTGTCACAGAGAATAATTTGGCTGCCTCAGTGTTGAAACATTCCCGGTGTTGTCTAATGTGTCTTACAGTACTGTGCAACTTCCAAGCTGCATGAAGCAAGAATTACATGCAACAAACAACATCCATCCTCTCTGTCCAAACGCATTGTGACAGTTTATATTCATCCAGTTTACCGATCCACCTACCTGACTGCACACGGGAAGTATCAAAACATGAAATTGAGTTATAGGACAGCGGTGAGGAAGTGATCCTTCCAGAGAACGCCGGGCTCACCAACGTCAGTCGCATTCGTCACCCCTTTGATTTCCTTTCGTATGAGTCATTATGCACGAGACAGGCCGGTAAACACGAGCTTGCAGTATGCAGTTCATTGACATGACTTTTGTTATGGCTTTGAACAAGTAAAAGGAATAGTTTCACATTTTGCGAAAATGTATTTAAATGTATTTGTCAGAGTTAACATGATAATAATGCATCAACGCAAATGCGTTTTAACGCCACTAATTTCTTTCACACATTAACTTAACTTGCAATTTTTAGGTTGTATTGGTCTCAGTTTTAAAGCTAGAGTGAAGATACTGGTATCATATGAAACTAAAAAATTTAACTATGTTATACTAGCTTGTCGGGAAGGAGGCTAAATAACATTCTAAACTTATGCTAATATTTTAGCAACACTCTTTCTTTGGAGGTAGACTAGCTTAGCAAAATAAAATGACAAAAATTGCCCATCCAAAATAAAACAACCGGCAATGTTCTCAGTCAGTCGCTGATAGCCAATATATTCGTCCAATCGCCCAACCCTAGCTGTTATACTGACTACTTGGGAGAAAATTCGCTATCTGTCTGAATGTGTTTTTCTGTAATTTCTGTAAAACTAAAGTTAATTTGGAAAGCTTTGGCAAACTCGTGCTGCTTATCCCCATCTAAGTTTTCTGCCAAATTCTGTTTCCCCAAGTCTCTACAACGGAGTACAAAGTTAGCATGATTCATGGTCAGAATGGTCACCTTTTATGAGAATAAGATACCATCATTTCCTTTCAGCCTAGATAACAAAAATAAAACTGCAGTCAGTAATCAATAACGTTAGCTCACACACACGTCTTGTTAAGCTCCTGGCACGGTCTGACTATGTAATTTACCAAAACACGGACCTTCTTTAAAGTACACAATAATGGCTCTCACACCTTTCTGAACTTCAACTAGTTCAGTTACCTCTCATTACTGAGAGTACAGTGAACATAGTTGACACTGAAACACGAGTCAAAAGGAGAAATTAGCTCATAGGTCAGTGTCAGTTTCATGACCCAATAAGCTGAACCTTAGAGCCACAAGGTTACTCAAGGTTGTTTTGACTTTTTCCATCACAAGTCAAGTCGCCAGGGTTTGTTTTCATTGCTGCTATGTCTGTATTCGACCCCTGACCTTGCTGACAGGGCTGACAATGACAGGAGATGGATGGCTCACGTGATGACGTGGAGAGTTGCTACTGAAAGCTAGCTAGTAGTTAGCTGTAGGACAGCGGGAAAAAAGGAAGACACCAGACAGTCTTGTAGCAGTGCTTTCTGTGGGTTTGTGTTAGGTTTTATTTCCTTACTGAACTCCGAAGTGTATCTGACAGATCATATTGAGAGAATACAGGCTATCAAATCATACTACCCCAGAATCTATAGCTATTGCATTGACTGAAATCCAGGCCCAATGAGGAGATTAACATCTTACTGTCTTGCCTTTCACATTTCATATCTCCACCTTTCCTTCATGTTGTTAGCAGCGGTGGCTAACGGACGATAGCCCAGCCTGCTTGTGTTTAGCCACTAAAGCCAATTATATGCTAATGAGTTGCTGCTGATATTCCTGGTCTTTGAGTGACAGGCATACAGACGGCAGCTGTTGTAGTTGTTCCCTTGTTAATCACATTACTTTAATCAGATCTGCTTCTGCTCCTTGTTTAGCTTATCAATTCTTTACTGAGAACTATACAGGCTTGTAAAACCACTCGAGAAAATCAGTAAATGGCTGCATTTACTGTACACAGAGCGTTTCATTGTATACATCAGCTGTCGGTTCTCTGTCTGAGTACGTGTTGAACTTCTTAGCGTATAGCCAATTAAACAGTTTTATTTCAAACGTATTACATCACCATCATCAGACAGTCGCACTGAATAACAGCCAGACAGCAGCCTGAGACACAACACAACAAGCAACAACCCAAATGTGTCCTTCTCATCTACTGCACTCTACTGAGATGTGTCTTTTGTTGCACATTGGCTTCCACTGGGGGAAAAGTGCACTGCTAGCATCAGTTTGCAGGCTACCTACCTTATTCATTGTAGCCAGTGGGAAACTCCAGGGTCTGAAAAGTGAATGTCAACGCAGAAGCAAAGGAACAAAACTGCCGCCATTTTGGACTGAAAACATTTATTATATTTATAATATTTTATTGTTCAACTCAGACCATTTTGGTAGAATATGACAATAGAATAGAAATACTTTTGAACAGCACTTTTTAGTTTAGTTTTTATTTGCTGGCGTCCGGTAGTCGCTTTCAGTCCAAAATGGCGGAAGCATAGCTCTGCTGCTGGGCACTGATAGTTGCAATAGAACAATCAATTGACTTTCAATTCTTGGCAATATACGTTCTTTGGCGGAAGTGCTTTAAACCTGCATTCTTTCTAACAGCCAGCAGGGGGCGACTCCTCTGGTTGCAAAAAGAAGTCTGATTGTCTAGAAGTCTATGAGAAAATGACCCTACTTCTCACTTGATTTATTACCTCAGTAAACATTGTAAACATGAGTTTATGGTCTCAATCGCTAGTTTCAAGTCTTCTTCAATACAGCATGATGTTCATTTAGTAAATTATGGTCCCATTTAGAGTCAAATAGACCATAAAGCAGGGGATGCTTTAGGGTGTGGCTACTGATTGACAGGTCGCTACCACGGCGTTGTCCAGTCTGGGAGTTGTCCGCGCACTTCTGCAGTGGCATCACTTTTCAGAACCGGAGGTTGCCGCTTGTTCATAACACAGCCGTACTGGCATTTTCCCTGCAATGTTACTCGGTCTTGAGGTAGGAAATTGGCAATACAGATTTCCATGAATATCCATCCCTTCCATTCATACCGGAAATGACCCCATACAGGAAATGTTCCTGAACATTTCAGGCATAGACTGCATGTGTGAAAGGGACTTTTGTCTCTCCATGCTCCATCCATCATAGGGCTAAACCTGGCAGCTCCCCGAACACTGATACGCCTACACAGAGGTTTTAGAGAAATAACCCCCCAAATAACTTTTATTCTTTATTATATAATTAGAATGAATTTGAAAATCACATTTACATTATTTTTGACAGCAAAACGGGATAACTATAAGGTGATGTAGTTGGACTAAAGTGACCCGGCAAGCTAGATTTAATGGAGACTCTGAATCATGCAGCAGTATCTGTTTCTCCAGTAGAAAGCTCAGCATTAAACTAATAACGATGCCAGTCAGCGCGGGTCAGCTTTGCTTCCTTGTTTGCAAATGCTTCCAAAAAGTATTTGGCTCATGTACGCACCATAAAACCATAAAGGACGGAGCCTAGGTGTGGCTGCAAAAAAAGAAAACATAATATGCCAAGAGCACAATTTGGACAACATACAGAACTTGTTCTGGTTCATTTTGTACCGTTAAGTTTGATATTTTTCACAAATGCACATTTCAAAATATAAATAATTAATGAATCATGCTTTCGATGATGTGTGATGTATAAAGATGTTGTTACAGTCACAGTGTCTTTGTGCTGCAATCTAATCAGCTTGATTACTATCACTTGAAAAATGAATCATGAGTCATGATGGCATTTTTATGGCTTTCGATCAGATATTATTTGTCATAAAGTAGATGTTTTTCCTGCTGTACTGTCTGTAAAACATTGGTGGAGAAACAAAAAAGGGGGTTGGTTCCTGCTCCAAGCCTGTTTGAAATGTCTGTCTCAATGAAGGAAGGCTGTGGGAACTGTAGTCTTAAAGGAATAGTTCAACTTTTTGGCAAACATGCTCATGTGTTTTATTTTCCCGAAAGTGAGGCAAGAAGATTGATACCAATGTCATGTCTGTTTGTTAAGTCTGGAGCTGGAATCAGTATGAGGTTAGCGTAGCTTAGCACAAAGACTGGAAGCAGGGGAAAGCTTTATACAAAGCTTTATACTTAAAGGGATAGTTTGGGTGCTTTGAAGTGGGTTTGTATGTGGTACTTATACATAGTCAGTGTATTACCTACGGTAGATGGCGGTCGGTGCGCCCCCAGTTTGGAGAAGCAGACGGGAGTATAGATACAGAAGCAAAGCAGTGTACTGCTGTGGACGGGGGCAACAGCAAGACATATTTTAACCACCTGAAAAAAAGGTCCACCTAAAAAAAATCAATATCAGTTTAAGTGTACGCTATATTTAGAATATTTTTGCCGGTTTATCTTGCCGTGAGACAGCTATACAGTCTATGTTTCCGACGGGGAATGATTTATCTATGCTCTCACAAAGCAACCAGACTCCATTGAAAAAAACAGTGATTTTACGCCACAGAACACGGGAGTTGCTGGTCTACCGCTGCCTTGATTGGTTAATTTGTTTGTGCTATTGTGTGACTTTGGTGAATCCGAACTAACCAAAGTCACACAATAACACAAGCAAATGAACCAAACGAGGCAGCAGTAGACCAGCAACCCCTATGTTCTGTGAGGTAAAATTACTGTAATTTTCAATAGTCTGGTGCCTTTGGCGAGAGCATAGATGGATACAACGGCTTCAGTTCCCCGTCAGAAAGGGCAGTCTGACAGCAAGGTAAAACGGCCAAAGTATTCTAAATATAGCATACACTTTTATACAGTAGGTGAGTCTGTCTTTTAGGTGGCTAAAATATATTTTTCTGCTGCCCCCATCCACAGCAGTACATTACTTTGTTCCTATGCTGGTAGTCCTCGTCTGTTTCTCCAAACTGGGGGCGTGCCGACCATCATCTACTGTAGGTAATACACTGACTATGGATGAGCACCTCATACAGCCCCACTTCAAAACACCCAAACTATCCCTTTAAAGCCCAGACATGAGAGTGATATCGATTTTCTCGTCTCACTCTTGGAAAGAAAGCAAATAAGTTAATTTCCCCAAATTTGGAGCTACACTATATCTATCATTTTTAACATTTTTTAAGAATGCTGCTGTCATGTCATAATGGCCTGTTGTCATTAACCACGATGTAACTTGTTTACCATAATTACACCAATGAAGCAAATGATTTGCAACTAGGATGTGGCAAACAGTTCTACACAGAGTGCCATCCATTCTTTGATACCACAAAATACATTTTTCACCCTCAGCAGAGCCACTCCCAGGCTTAGTGAGCGACCGAGACTGTGCACATCTCCGCTTTTAAATCTGTTGACTGAAACGTACTGTACACGAGCTCGGCGCAGCTGTCGAGATGATGCACCCAACATCTGTGGTCTGTATATTAGGCCTGGATTATGAGATAGGCAGGCACAGGGTTTGGCAGCGGCGTCACACGCTCTTTTAATCCCTTCACAGACTGACAGAGCCATCAGAGAAACACACACATAAACGTGACATTTTCAGTGATGTTGGCGACTTGAATCTCACTGAGATTCACTGAAGGAATCCAGTGAGATTGAGGGCCATGCAGTGTGGGTGCTGAGGTCATGAGGATGGGGGGTGCTGCAAAGGAGGTCTGTGCTGAGCTGACGCAGGGTGTTGGGTGCTCATGTGGAAATTTCCATTGGCGCAGCATTTTATTGTGGGTGGACAGTGAGTTAGGGGCATTGCCCAGCAAGCCCTGCCAGCCAGGAGTCACTCGGGCCAATACAGTGCGGCGGGGGGGGGGGGGGGGGGGGGGGGGGGGGGGGGGGGGGGGGGGGGGGGGGGGGGGGGGGGGGGGGGGGGGGGGGGGGGGGG
>CAKAOI010024349.1:0-14966 GCA_916701655.1 Sebastiscus albofasciatus | reverse complement strand
ATGGTATACAAATCTGTCCAGTATGGTTATTTTTAAGATTCATGATTTTTCAAGCTACTTTATAGGTGAGAGTTTGGTCGTATTTGCGTTTCCCAAATCTTTACAGCGGAGGTTTTTGAGAGTAAAACCCAGGTTAATTTTCCTTTAAATACCAACATTACTCATGAGGATCCATTTAAATAACAGGACATAAAAGCAGGGGCAAAAACCTTCTTTAGAAACCAAGATGAATATCCAGTCCTCTCCAATAACAGGCCATTTCTTTGGTGGATCCTACATGGCTACAACAGGGAGCAACGGAGGCTGCAGTGTGGCCTCATGTGCTGCTATAACATATGCAGGAATGTAATATTTCTTTAACTTTTAAAGCGCAAAACTTCAACTGTACAACATCGCTAATGATACAGTAGATCAGATGGTTTTGAACTTGCTGATCACATCCCTGCTCAAGTGTGCTCTGTGCATGCTAATGCATCGGCAGAGTTTAAACTCTGGACCTGCACATCCGTCTGCAGAGTGCTTGTTTTATGACAGGCAGGTAAATGAGCAGAAACAGGAGTTCAACTGAGCTCAAAGACGGGGGCAGGACAGATCATCCTATCAATCATGTCCTTGTGTGCAATGTTGAACCTTCTCTCCCTCTGAATACAATCTGTCATCGGCCCAAAGGTTAGAATCCATCACCAGCTAACATCAGTGTCATTACAGCTCTTCATATTCACTCGGCGTCTGCATTAACATCTAAATACACACTTCCATTTCCGAGCGAGCGCATGTCAAACAGCATGAATTTGAATAGCTTCTGAATAAGCGGGCGGACGGTCCGAGAATAGCGATGGCATAGGCAGCAGGCAGCCGCATGAATACGGAACGAAGGTGCTGCGTTGTCGGAGAGGGAAGGGAAGTGCTGCAGTGGACGGGTCTGTCAGCAAAAAAAGGAAAGATGAAGAAGGAGGAGATGAGAGGGAGGAGAGGAAAAGGGGAAATGAGCAACAGAGCATGAACGGAGGGGGGTTGACAGGCCGTAACGGCGGTGAAATACACACACGCGCAAACACAGACAGCTGCACACGGTCAACGCGAAGAGCGGGAACGGAAATAAAGAGCTATCGAGAGCGGCATCGCCGAAGGCAAAGAGAGGCAGAAAGGAAGCGGAGGAGACAAAAGGGGGATGAAGAATGGAGAGGTGAAGAGGCACACAGAGGAGCTGGTAGAGTGTAACAGGTAGGGGGAGAAGTGAAAGCACCACAGAGACCTGAACCATTGAGGATGAGTGATTCAGCAGAGTAGGCAGTTTTACTCCAGGTGAGGAATTGGGGATGGAGATGGAGTTGGGGGAGGGGATAATCGATAGCGGAGAAGAAAAATGGAAGCAGGTTGGCGGAGGAGGTGAAAGATCATGCTGTGAATTAGGCAAGGGGAGATGGTGAGGATGAGCGAGAGGGTGATGAATGGGAGTAAACCAAGCAGAAAGAGAGTAACTGGGGGGGAGGAGAGGAGTTGAACCTACCTGTATGGTGGTGTCCTCGGAGGACGTGATAAGTGTTTGGCCGTTCTGGCTGAAGCGGCAGTGCAGCACCGTCTTGGTGTGTCCCTGCAGGGTGGCCAGCAGCTTCCCAGAGGGCACCTCCAACACCTGGAAGGAAGAAACAAGCATTAGCACCACAAGTATCCAGATAAACAACAACAAGACTGAGAGTTTACAGCCACGCTAGAGGCTCTGCGAGGTTTTAATAGGCACACCGGTGCTTTAAGCTTAAAGGATAACTCCAGTATTTTTCCACCTGGACCCTATTTCCCCATGTTTTTGTGTCTAAGGAGAATCGTATTAAATAGACGGATCCATGGATAATGCTTATCTGTTTGTGGCTTTCTGCTAGCCTCCGGATTAGTTGAATAACAGCAGTTTGTTTTGCCACTAAAAATGAATTGATTCTACTTATCAATGATTAGAACAAACAAGGCTAATTAAGGTATTATGAGGTGAAACACGAGTATAGATCACAACTGCAATTAGAACATCTTTTGCGGGCACTTTTCAAAACCTTCCATTTTTCTAATTAACCTCCAGATGGATCTATCCAGTGACATAAAAAAAAACACTCAAATGTTGCCTTGCTACGGCTGTCTGCAACTTTGTGAACTTCACAATAACAAACATTCAACTTGATTTAAAAAACAGGGAATAAAGCACAGAAGTCCACCTGTGGTTTTTTGAAAGTAAAACAGAGAGACCCATAGCGCTTAGGATTTGACCAGCCACTAAAATATTTACATCTCGGAGGAGAAGGTTGAAATGTCTGAGCAGAACAAGCCTCGGGGCACGCCGGCCATGTTTGTCAAGCTCAACGTACTGACTGAGACGTACGTTTCAAAGCCTGAGAGAGAGAGAGAGAGAGAGAGAGAGAGAGAGAGGAGAGGGAGCGCTTTGGCGAGCTTTACACATACGGCTCAAGGATTTCTCGGGTGGTGCAGTCAGCAAAATGCCTCAGGGTGTTTGGTGAAAAAAAATAAACAAATATAAAAGTAATGTAAAGAGGAAATATGAGGAACAGTTGTTTTAAATACCACTGCCAAGGGAGGAAACAAGTCGCTGCAGAACTTGTATGAAATCAAAGAAAAAAAAGTGGTGGAGGGATGAGATGGTCGGTGCTGAAGCTGCTCCTGCGTGATCTTTTCTGTAGTCGGTAATCTGCCTCTTCTCTTACAGTCATGTGTGTTATTTTGGGTGATTCTTGGGCCTGAGACACACATACAAACAGATACGACTCTCTCTTTCCCTACCATACCTGCACCCTGCCTGTGTGTAGCCCTACAGCCAGCATCAACCCCCTGAAGGAGGTCAACAGTCGTCGGATCCTGCAGCCGAATCTCCTCAGTACCTGACTAGCTGTCAGCCCTGCTGCCTGGCACAGAACACACACACACACACACACACACACACGCACACAAGCACACACACTCACAATTGCACTTTTATGCACAATCATAAAGAAACGCACAGTAACTTCCTGTCCTCGCCTGCACATCTTACATGATATTCTCCACATTAGCAGAACAAAGCTGCGTTATGTCACACTGACACTGAAGTTGATGCATTATTACTTATTTCTCCTCCAGTAAACTGGTTGTAAAAAAAAAAAAAAAAAAACTCCAGATGAGGGGAAAAAGGAAGTGAACGTCTTCCACTGCAGTGGTCACAGGTACCAGGAAGCTAACACCGGGGCTCTCTCTAGTGTTTGCTCGGGGAACTACAACGGTGAAAGCTGTGTGGACGACATGATGATTAAAAAGCACTTACATTGCATCTGAATCGAACTGATGAAGTATAAAACACAAACTGTTATGTTCAATGGGCTTAAAGGAATGTTTGAACAAGGAATAAAAGGATTTGATCAGGTACACGTTGTACAATTAGTTCTACATTTACTGCATTAGACCTGGGGTTCTTAAACTTTTCAATGCCAAATGCCCCCAAATAGAATTAGTTTTTGGCCCTTTCGCAAGAAATCTTTAAAAACCCAATGACAATACTACAGCATATGTTAAAAAAAAAAAAAAAAAAACACATTCACATTGCAATATTTTTTTCTGCTATATAAACTGGAAAAACAAAGTTCGGGAAACTTGTGTTTGGTGGATTATTTCTCTGTTGTTCCAATGCTAATTGGCATTGTATTTTACATCGTTGGAAAGCCTGTTTATTTACCTTCACAATGATGTCCAACTTGTAAGGATCATGCATTTGTGGGATGAGCAGCACAACTGATTATGTGGGTAGCGCCCAAGAAAAATTTGCCAAAACGCTCCGTCAACGATAAACAGTGTATTCTCCTGTTGGTGTTGACTCTTGTTTTAGCCTTATGAGAATACACTGTTTTTCCAGTATATATATATTGCAATATGAAAATATGCACCCTACCATTTTGTTAGCTACATTTTAAAGTTAAATGCTTCAATATGGTGCACTTTTTAGGGCAAAATTAGCAACAATAAGATGCTAGATAAACAATTGTATGCTCTTAATTTAATAATAAACACATTGGTTGTATAGATAATGAGTCAAAGTGAAGCCAAAGCTTCTCGATCGCCGGCTGGTGGCTGGCTGTTAGTTTAGGAAGCGCTTTGATTTGATATGTTGCAACGTTTTCTATGAGCTGAACGTGCATTTTAAAACGTCGATATCGCAGGCGATCATATTAATTTAATTGTGGAAAGCCAAAATTGTGATCGTGATTGATATTCAATTAATTGTGCAGCCCTACTAGGTGCCTGGGACACATTTTGGTCATTACCAAAAAAAAGGATTGAGTAAAAAAAGTAAAACACTTTGGTACAGCAGTGTAGCCAGTTATGTGTTAGCATTGCTATGTGTCTCCTAACTCTGCAACACTACTGGTTTAGTTGAAATCAGAGTGATGCACAACCTCAACTTTAAAAAAAAAAAAAAAAACTTGAAAGAGCTTTTAAATAGATTTTTATCAAGTATCTCATTATCCTTAGTTTTAAGAACTCAGATTACTAATCGTCTCTTCTTCTTGAAGTCCTCGTGTCCACTAATCCTTTCCTCTCATATCTCTGAGGCCAGGAGGAGAGCTGTAATTAAAATCATTAACCCCGTATTCAATAAGACCGCAGGACCTTTTAATTAATTAGAGTTGCTCTCTGCTGTAGGACGCTGGCCTGGTCGCAGCACTGACAACTCAGGGGACTCTCTGCATGTGTTGGGAAGTCTACTGTTAACATGCAACACACACACGCACTCACGCACAAAATAACACACACCTGCCACAATGGAAACTAGGACCTCATTCTCTACCTGCAAACAACAATTTATCACCGAGACAAAGAGCGGTGGAGCGAGGAGAGCAGGGGGACGGGCAGAACAAAAGGAGGAAGAGACATAAACAGAACAAAAGAGGGAATAAAAAAAAAAGGTATGTGACAAGAGGTGGTAAAATATGAAAATAGAGAGCAGGAGTGCAGAGCGTTGAGAATACAAATCACAGGTAGAACGGGAAGGCAGAGCAGAGAGGAGTGGAGATGAAAGAGTTGACCTGACGTACAGCTGACAGGACAGATAAAAAGGGTGACAGAGCGAACGTCAGATCTCATGATTCAACATGATCTGAAAAAACACCTCCCGCAGCCGCACGGAATAGAGACATACACACACACACACACACACACACACATGAACACACAGAAAGACGTATCCTCACTCACACACACACACACACGTAAGAAGACATTTACAACCTTTATTTGTTTGCATGTGCTCCTTATAGGCACAAAGTGTACTAGTGGGTATATAGGAAAGCTTTTATTTACCTTAACCCTGTTTGTGTGGATTAAATAAATGAGATATAACATGTTAATTAGAAGCTTAAGAGCTGCTGGTAGGCAGATTTCAGAGGAGTAAATCGTCTCCTGGCCATAGCTTTATATTTAAGATATGAGAAAGAGGTATCAGTCCTCTCATCTAACTACGCAAGAAAGCAAACAAGCACAGTTCAGAAAAACACTATTCAGGTAAGTCCCACTGACGGCAGACTGACTTGTATAATTTTCCTACTTGTTGTAAAATTGTACTTCTGTTTGGTAATGGAATTTCAAACAGAAAAAATCTATTTAGAATAAAAATGTCTGCAATAGTATAATAGTTATATTAGTGTGTGCACTCATACTCGATTAATTGATTGAAAGAGAATTAACTTGTGCACCGAGAGACATTGTGCACAAGAAAATAAATAAATAAATAAATAATAATAATAATAATAATAATAATAATGGTAAAATAATCTAAATTAATCTAGATTAAAGTAACTATTTTGATAATCGATTGAGTCGTTTTTGCAAGAAAAACTACCAAACATTTGCTGCTTCAATCTTCTAAAATGTGAGGATTTCATATTTTTCTTGGGGTTATATGATTGTACATTTAATATCTTTGGAGTTTAGTTAGTGTTGGCTGGACAAAAAACATTTGAAGATATAACCATAGGCGCGGAGAAATTGTTTTGTGGGCCATTTTTCCACTATTTTCTGTCATTTATTGGCAAATTATTAATGGTTTAATTGAGAAAATAATCCTTTGGATTAATCAATAATGAAAATAATAATAGTGAAAATTCCTGAATTTCTGACTACGGATGATGAAGTTTTCAAATTGCTTGTTTTTTCCGACCAACACTGTAGGTCTGAATGTGTTTTCTACCTGTACTGTGCCGTCCTCCTGGCCCAGGGCCACAGCAGAGGGCTGTCTGCACATACACGTACACCGGATCCTCGACGACTTCTCCTCCGACTGGAACAGCACTGATCCCGTCCTGCCATCACGCACCTGACACACACACACACACACATTGTTCTTAATGACTAACTGATAAAGGCACATCATAGTCCAGTAATACTAGTCTGTACTTGAACTCAAAGAAAACAAACATTCCTGCTTCAACCAACTCATCTGCTTTTTTTTTTTTTTCCATTCATTCAGTCCCTCTTCGTTATTTTCACTCCGGCTCACCTGCAGTCTGTTGCAGTTGTCTGCAGCCGACACTATGATTTCTTCATCATTGAAGAGGACGTCAGAGTCTCTTTTCAGGCAGTCAGCTGAGGAGGTGTGCACCTTCTTAGTCTCCCATAGCTACAAGAAACACAAGACAGGAAAATAGCGTGATATAAAGTTCCACTGAAAGAGCTACAGCCAACAACTCACCATCAACTTACAGTAGTTTACACAGTCAGCAATGTTGCTTATTAATCTTTTGCCTGACCTTTCATCGTTATGCTGCAGAGACAAACTGGGAAAACTGGCTTTTCACTCCACCTCCAAGTGTAGCCGTTTAGAACAACTATAAACATGTTTGATTTATATGTGGACGGGCGGCACGTCATACAATTAGTTCTGTTCGAGCATAATCCAACCTTTAGGAGCATCATTTGTACTATATTTATACTACAAACAACCTACTGTTCTATACTGTCACCAGAATAATGACAATTTGTGTGCAGAACGCTACTGCATCTTTAGTTTGTCATTTAGATTGATGAGCTTTCACATAAAGAATACTATCTAACCAAATAAACTACAATTACCACCTCATAGTTGTATGCCTCCACCAACCAGTCAAGTTGCAGTTAACCTCCACGTCTGTCCAAAATGTCATCACTTCATATTTTGATCCTGTTAAGACATTTGTGTGAAATTGTCATGACTGGCATATGAAATCTTGAGTTACGGCCAAAATAGTGTTTTGTGAGGTCACAGTGACCTTTGACCACCAAAATCGAAAGCAGTTCCTTCTTGAGCTCAAGTGGACGTTTGTGCCACATTTGAAGAAATTCCCTCCAGGCGTTCCTGAGATATCGTGTTCACAAGAACGGTCCGGGCGGATAAAGCTGAAAACATTGCCGGGCCATGGCTGCCGCCGGCGCATAAAAAAAAAAAACATGTTTTTATGCAAATAGAGATTTGATATAATGACTTTGTTTTCAGGCTGTTACATACTGCTTTGTTTAAGGGAGCGATGAGTCAGGACAAATCAGCGAACAATCCATGTTTACATAACCTCAATAATAGAGACAAAAGCCTTAAGCAGCAGCTGCACTGAACTCCAGTATTTCAGTTTCTTTCATAATCCAGTAGCTGTTTATTCTTTTATTTATATTGTGGCCTAAAACGGTTCGTATATGATGCTTTCATTCATATAAAATGAAGTTTGATAGAATTTTTTGCACCAAAAGCTACGACATCATTCCTCAAAACAGCTGGCAGAGGGTGAACACGGCGCTGTTGGCTTTCGTTTCACAAGAGATAATTAGAACAACACTGACAATATCTGTGAGAACTGATAGACCAATGCAGACACAGTACATCACACACACACTGAGTCAGTCTTACCCTGACGGTCTGGTCGTCAGAGCAGGAGAGCAGCTGGGAGCCGTCACGAGAGAACTGGACACGCTGGACCCAACTCAGGTGACCACTGCAGTCAGCCATCTTCTTATTGGCCTCCAAGTCCCACAGCTGCAACACAAACACACACACACACACACACACACTTATTCACCAGTATATCATTACTTTTAGACACCCTCGGTACAGAAAGCACAGTAAACAGTTCAGAAATGCAGAAAATGGGTCAGAAAGAGAAGAAATTATGCATAAAAAAATGCTAAAATAAAATATTAAATCAGAAAAAAAGACATTAAATATACAGTGTGATTGTGTGTGTGTATTGTACCTCCACCGCGTAGTTCGAGAATGCGATTGCCAGCAGGTTACTAGTAGGACAGGCGTGACAGTACTGCACTATGCTCAGACGATTCGTTCTGATCTCCAACAACATGTCCGACGTCTCCACGTCAAACACCTGAGAAACAAAAAGACAACAAGTCACAGACTGTACTCGGTCTGGGTGCAATATAGCTTCCTGTTCCACTTCAGGCATATTTAAAAAACTGAAATCATTTTACAATTTAATTAAAAAATGCTAAACTTTGACACATAATTGCATTTTTCTACTCTTTCCACAACACGTACCGTCGACACTGCATTAACCTCTCCGACGGCTAGACACTGTCGGTAAGGAGGATACATATTGCTCCTAAGTTAGACTAACGTTTGGTGAGGAACGCTCTGGCATGGCCGTTTTCAAAGGGGTCCTTTGACCTTTGACCTCAAGATATGTGAATGAAAATGGGTTCTATGGGTACCCACGAGTCTCCCCTTTACAGACATGCCCACTTTATGATAATCACATGCAGTTTGGGCCAAGTCATAGTCAAGTCAGCACACTGACACACTGACAGCTGTTGTTGCCTGTCGGGCTGCAGTTTGCCATGTTATGATTTGAGCATATGTTTTTATGCTAAATGCAGTACCTGTGAGGGTGTCTGGACAATATTTGTCATTGTTTTGTGTTGTTAATTGATTTCTAATAATAAATATATACATACGTTTGCATAAAGCAGCATATTTGCCCACTCCCATATTGGTTAGAGTATAAAATACTTGACAAATCTCCCTTTAAGCTCTTCGATGCTTTTTGATTTTCCTGTAACACCAGTTCTGACGCTCTGGAAAACCATGTTTATTTTTGTTTTAGCTTATTTAACAGTAACTCAGTTTCACTACTGCTCAAGTTCTTCTTCTTACAGCGGCCAAACACCTCCAATTTATGATCCAGTGGGATTCATCATTCAGATGCAGATTTGGATGGTGAAGAACGTTTAGTTCATCTGGAGTTGACTTGTCTTAACAGAAAATTAAGAAGAGAAATTATCAGAGAAATTCAAGAGAATGTTGCTGCATGAAGCCTAGTGTTTTCTAAATGACCTCAAACATATCCTTGGCATTTTGTACTCATATTGGGCATGCCGATGTAAAGGTTGGAGCTACTATAAATCTTCATAGTGTGTATTGTACATATTGAGTGTGTGTATTGAGTTATACTGCGCGATAAAAAGTATTATCTTGTGCTAACTTCCCTCTCCTTGAAGTCAAAGGAAGGAGCTGAGACGTCTCTGCTGGGTTGTTTCTCAGAATACAAACAAATGTAGACGCAGAGGACACAGGCGGACTGATTGTACGACAAGACTGACTGATTTCGGAAAAGCTCGGCAGGGGAGGAGACGCTCGCATTTACAACCAGGACACACACTTCTTTAGACTACTCTGGAAGACAAAGACTGTCTCCTTCAATGAAATAACGCACCGACATCAAGGACAGGGAGGACGAAGCGGACCCTGTTGGATTTGTATCTGTATAGCCGAGACAATGTACGACAAGACGGATTCACACCGTCTTTATTATCACACATTCGGTGCTTCCCACGCAACAACGGCAGCCTGCGGCTCCACTCATTAAAATATGAACATGCCCTTTCAAGCAAAAAAAGCTCACCAGAGCGGCGTTCCTGGCTGCACATATGATGCGTTTGCCGTCAGCGGTCCAGGTGCTGCACTTCACGAGGACCTCTTCGTCGCTCTCTGTAAACATGTCTCTCACATTGATCGTCTTCCACTCGTTGGCAGACGACACCTGAAATAGCTGCATACAAATACAGATACGAAGTTAGTTAGTTACTAGCCCAAATACATGGGACATCTTTACAAGTAGCTAGTTTTATGGCGGTCACCTTGACGGTCCCGTCGTTGGAGGAAGTGGACACATAAGTGTCATCGGGGGAGAAACAGCAGTGGTTGACTGGCTCAAAGTGGCCAAACATGGTGTT
This sequence comes from Sebastiscus albofasciatus, assembly GCA_916701655.1. Classification (NCBI taxonomy): domain Eukaryota; kingdom Metazoa; phylum Chordata; class Actinopteri; order Perciformes; family Sebastidae; genus Sebastiscus; species Sebastiscus albofasciatus. Next base: position 4,727 of record CAKAOI010024349.1, on the reverse strand, counting down.
CTGGGAGGACGGCTTGTTGAGGTTCCACAGCTGCAGAAACACAGAGAAATAGTGAGAAAGAGAGAAAGAGGTAGAAACAGAACAGTTGCTTGTTCAGTGTTTCCCCTACGCATATTCATTCTGCTGAATTCATGCTAAAATTTCACACAAACTTCATCATTTCTGCCCTCATTGTTCTCCATGAAGTTTGCTGGAAGTGATGCGGTGCGTTTTATGCGGAGTGAGCACTGCGCCAGATACTGTTTTAAAAAAATAGCTTTTTAAATGCTACGTTGCTCGTCAGCAACCGGTAACTTATAGGAGGCAATTTGGTCTTATGTGCTCTGATTAAATTTGGCATGCAGCCAACACACGAATCATAATTTAGTTTAAATGAAAACTCAACTCCTTGCATTTGCTCATGGTTGTGCTTCGCCGCTGTTTTGGAAGAAGGAAATAACGGGAGTAACAGACGAACCAGCTTTAAAAGTGACATATTTTCTTTTTTAAATAAGTGCTGTGCGGTGAATCTAATTTATAACAATGTGAAGAGTGGTTCGTGTGGATTTCAAAAAGTAACTGGCAAATATTTAAAGCAACTTTAAAAGTGTTAAATTTGAGAACTGAATTAGGTGTGGTGGTAGGCGGTAGAATGATCTATCATCTGCCGTCCCAAAGCAGTCAACTTTGGGGAAACACTGAACTTAGTACAGTAACTTACAACAGAGGAAACCAAAATACAGAAATGCTGCAAGTAGCACAGGTGCTTGTGTTTTATCTATTTGCAGTGCATAGTGGGAAAGAAGGAGACTGAGCACACAAAGGAGGGAAGGTAATAAGAAAAGCAAATATAGGAAATTTAAATAAGTCACAAGATGTACGGGCAAAAGAGACACACTCGCACACCTTGACGTTCAAGAACTTGTCGTTGGAGCAGGTGGCCAGCAGTTGGCGATGTGTCGTGTTGGTGAACTGACAGTGGTTGACCTGCTCCTCGTGCTCCTCCTCAAAGACCCTCAGCAGCATGGCTCGCTCCACGTTCCACACCTGCAGCAAGACGCGGTTTCAAGAGTTTAACGATAAATAGACTGCTGGATTTGGCCACGATGGGTGAGTGACTGGACGGATATCTGCTCACCTTGACTTTCCTGTCGCTTGAGCAGGTTGCTAAGAGACGGTCGTCAGGGGAGAAGGCACAGCAGAGCACCTCGTCGTCATGGGCCTGGATCTCTGTGAGCTTCTCACCCGTGTTGCTTTTAAACACCTGAATGTGAAAGCAGTAACACAACAATATGTTACATATATAACATCATCTAGCAACAAAAGTGGATCGCCCTCCATGTTTTCCAGTATTTGGTCTCCATGGAAACTATTTGCCCTTCATGATTTTGTTCACATACACCTATACACAGACACTCTACAATAACAAAACATGCTTTGATACCTTGAGTGTCTTGCTGGCTCCACAGGAGGCGATCCTGGCTCCATCCTGGGAGAAGCAGGCGGAGTAGATGGAGCCCTGGTGGGGGTGGATCACCAGACGGGACAGACTCTCTACGCTGCTCTTATTCCTGAACAAAAAACACCACAGATATTAGACCGACCTGGGATACACAGCCTATGATCTCCATTTCTGCATTGAATTTTTGTAAAATGTATAGTAAGGCTGAATATGAAGTTAATAAACAGGTTATTGTCGTGTTTACTAGAACGATTTTGCACTGGAGGAATCCAAATAGAAGACCAACTGAATGCATTTATCTCCGTAAATTACTTTGAATTAGAGAATCTGTTGCATTTGCATTACTCCATTTACTTAAAGCCCTAACACACCAAGACGACGCTCGGCTGTCGGACAGTTTGGGGCCGTCGGTGAGCGTCTGTTGCCCTAGTTTTTGCAGTATGTCCAGCACCGTCAGCTCTAGTCTACTCATGACCTGCTGGTACGGAGCATATACTGTATATAAAGATGGACAACATGACAGCTCCCCAAAAGTGAAGCCAAAACATCTCGATTGCCCCCTGGTGGCTGGCTGCAGTATCGGTAATAAATCCCGCCCCATCCATGTTAGCGGATGGGACATGGTTCAAACTAAAAAGTCAAAGATGGTTTCTGTCATTTTAGGTAGTTTTTATCACACAGATGTGTGTTCAGGTGTTTGGTTTTAATTATTTATTTGATGCTATAAAAAGGGGGTGAGTCTCTCTCGCTGACAAGCTTCAGCCGTGCTAGGATCGCGATTGGTTCGGATGGGTGTGTGGGCGGGACCTCTGGCTCCAGACTTAAGCTCTGTACAGTGGGACGAAGGGGAGACGCGTCGCGGTATGGTGAGTTATTTCATCTCACACAGGCGCAGCACGTGCACGGTAGTCGGGCATTGGCGGTAGTTTTTGCGATGTATTCGAGTGCAACTTTTTAGCCAAAACATAGTCGACGTGAGGCGATGAAACTGGCGGCCTTCATTGCTGCTACTTTCCTGATGTCAGTTTGGTGTGTCTGGGCCTTAATGCATTGAATTGTCATGAATGTTTCACACAATAACCTTTAATATAATAAAGGTTTCAATGAAAATGAGAGTTGATTTTTGACAATTTACATGACAGTATGTGAAAATAAAACAAACATCTAATTAGCTTTTATCTCAATATTGCCGCAGGAATCTTCTCCATAACACAGTTTGCGAAAAACTATTTTAAATATATCCATAGATGCCTATGCATCACTTGGTTTTAACATCATTATTAGAACATTCATCAGAAAAACACCACAGTAAACTATTAGCTTGCTTGCGTACAGCCAGTCGAAGTAGAGTTTCCCCGTGGCGGCCCGGTCCTGTGCTTGCAGCAGAGCCTGTCTGTAGACCTCGGAGGTGTGAGGCTGAGACAGAGCGAGCTGCACCACGTCGGGGAACGGACGCTGCTCCAGCTGATGGCCGTTCAGAGACAGAAACTCCTGGAACTGACTGCGCACTTCACTGTTCTGAAGGGGACAGAAAATAAGTCTGTTACACTAACAAGAAACTCATCAGGGCACAACTATTCTTCACACAGCACTCTAAGCGGAGGAGTTCAATCTTTAAATAATTTATTGGTGTTAACACATTGTTTTGTTTAATAATTAGGGGTTTTGTCCTAATCCTCTTCTTTGCTTGTCCTCGTCCTTTTTTTCTTAGGCAAGTCAAGTCTAAAATTTGATTAAAAGGTTCCATTGCTCGTGTCAGATAAACCATTTGCCAATTATCAGATCTGCCCGTGCAGTGATGAAAATTGGAAAGGGAACAGGGGACCGCAAAAACATTGAAGGGCGATTAACTTGTGTTTTCAAATGAGATACCAATATGTCTCAAAAACAACTTGGGGGAAGATAATAGAGGGACACTCTTAGTTTAATTCACAAATTTTCACAAAGACGACAAGGGCAAGAAAGATGGAAGAACTTCTAAACCTTCGTTTTCCCTGAAGAGGGACTCATATCTGGCTAAAGTTCATATTTTAATGACAGAGAATAGACGTCACCCTCACCTGCTATCATTTCCATCTGTGAAAAATCAGCAACTAACATAAAAAAGTAACCACACTTGCTTTGATTCATACATAGTAAAGTTTTGTTATGTGCTGACCTCTTTGTCCAGAATGGGTCCGTACTCCACGTAGTCATTGATGAGGTGAGCTGGACCCATGATCTGGGCCTTGATGCTGACCCAGTCCAGAGAAAACATGAGCGAGTACAGCTCCTAGACAGAGAGAGAGAGAGACAAGGGAAGCAAGAAAGAAAAAGAGATAAGTCACGTCGATATTGTGCAAGAATGTTATTCCCAATAGTATATGTGTGCATATATATATCACAGTAAGAGAAATACAGGCAAAATAATACATAAATTATCATGCTGATGTTCAGTTAAATGAACAATGTTACACTACAGGTGTGAGTCTTTAGTACCTCACGATTACATTCAAAATCAATTCCCGATTCAGTACATAGGGATGCTAATTTAAGGATATATTCTAGTCTGCTGTGCGCTAATAAAGGCGATGTGGCAATTTATGACATAAAAGTAGAGTAAAGTGTTTATACGATTTTTGGAGTTTTTTTAGATTTGAAAACTATATGTCAACTAATTGCAATAATGTAAACACACAAATGCAAAAGGTAACATTTATTCGTGCTAAACTTGCACAAATAAACAGTTTTTACTAAAACAGTTTTTAGTAATTCTCAGTGGCTTCAAGAATAACAAATTCAAGTTATACAAATAATTAAAATGCTGCCTGTTACATAAATAAAATTGATAAGCTTTTATTTCTCAGAAACTTGCCAATTTCAAAAATAAATTGTGCACAAAATAACACTGTAAAACTGGTATTTTGTGTGATCTTTCAACAAAACACACAATAATGCCTGACACAACTTTGACTTGGTGTGTAGGATTACTGTCCATCAGTAGCAATATCTGGGTTCTCCTGTAGAATTTTTTATTTTTAAATTTGATTTTTGGAAATTTGATCTAAGAAGATATGAATCTTGATTCATACATGAACTGATTTTCCCCCCCACCCCTATGTTCCACTGTTATGTATTACATCCGATAAAGCTCTATAATGCCGAACAAGGTTGGTTTTTAACCACAATCATCACTAGTTATTATTTTAAATTGTAAAATAATATGTGTGTGTGTTACCTGGGAGAGGTTGCCTTTGGCCATGTGGTAGGTCAGGAATCTGATCCAGTAGAGACATTCCTCATCTCC
>CAKAOI010024336.1:373-109167 GCA_916701655.1 Sebastiscus albofasciatus | reverse complement strand
ATATATATATATATATATATATATATATATATATATATGACATTGATTAAGTCAGAAAGCAGGACTTGTTGTTGAGGGTGTTTGTTTTCTTATGAACACCAGTTTGGCATTACAGTTTATCCACATTTTCATCTGCCACTACATTTTAGGATTTATATTTTCACTGAATTGACATATGTTTTTGAAATTGTCAGGTACTGTAGCATCTGTTGTGATTCTGCTTTCTGTTTGTACTTCTTGCAGCATAAATTTTAATATCCAACCTGCGCAGTAACAATCAACATTGAAATCAGCTCAATGTGTTACAGACAATACAATATTGTGCAGTTAAAGTCCTCACACATGCCACTACTTTTATATAAATATGTTTCGAACAATGTAAACAAGAGTTCCGACTACTTCATCTGACTCAGATTCCTTCACAGCAGATCAGTCAGTTTATCTGTTATGTTTAATTTACACGCAAGAACTTTGCCTGCATGTTTCTTGTCAAAGACCCCCCCCAAGTGACTTCACTGTTTAGAACTTGGTTTTCTCCCACTCTTTAGTGTCATTCATCACTTGTGTGATGTCTTCAGGGTTGTAGCGCCATACATTCTTAGAAAGAGGCACACTGCCTGGTGTTTAGGCTGTCGCTACATTCACACCAGATCAGGCGTTGCGGCGATTAGCGCAGGCCAGGGTTGTGCGGTGGTGTGGGAGTGTCACTTAAATGGCCCGTTTATGTCGTCTGTCCGTATCGACAGATAACAAAAACACCTTTACTTTCAATAACTAACCAGGATGCATAGGGCCAAATTGAGTGACTACACATGAAAGATAACGCTACACTCCATGGTGTGATGGTCATGGATCCTGCCTGTCTGTCTAATTGGCGGGTTACATGATTGGCCACGGCAGCGTGACGTTGGGTTGCGTTTCTCCAAAATTTCTCTCCAAAACTGTTATGACTTTTCGCCACAGGCTGCAGCATCCCCCCGTGGTTCCCACCACCCCACTGGACTGGCGTTTTCGCCGCAGCGCCTGATTTGGTGTGAGTGAAGCCTTAGTGTGTTAAGGAGAAAGAGAGGGAGTGTGACTGCATGGTGTAAGTGAGAAATAAGGAACAGAGGGGGAGAGAGAGGAAAAGTCACTTGGGTCAGGTGAAGCAACAGAAGTGGAAACTCTCTCTGTGTATTTTCCACATTATTGATGCGTCAGGGCGAGCGCGATATGTTTAGTGAGCCTGAGCAGAGCAGTCGGAGAGCAGAGCTGCACGAAGCCCGCCCTGCTGAACGTGCCACATGAATTCATCCACTTAAAGGAGTAGTTTCGGACTCTTTGACATCACGCAGTATGAGTTACTGACTGGCAGTAGTGATACTGTTGAAGCTCAGGCTTCGTCTCTTATGTGTGGCGATATCTCAGCGATCCGGCAGCTTGTCAGAAATGAATGATTAATAAAAAACCTTTTAAACATCACAACACTCCGAAATATTGTAACCATCAATAAGAGAGTAAAACATTGCTATGTGTGTTTTTTTTTTTTAATGGTGTGTTTAAAATGCTCCAATTGCTGCGTTCATATCTGTTTGAAAGGCTGCAGAGTTGCTGAGATATGTTCCATCACAGGAGTCTGAACTAATGTACGTATATACGTGCTTAAATTATTAGTTTATTATGCGATTGATTGGAAGATACAAAAATCTTTGATAATAAATCCTCTTTTATTACATAAAAAAGACAACATTTTCTCATTCAAACTTCTCAAATATATGGATTGGCAGCTTTTCTCTGTTTTATATAATTGCAAATTGAATATTCTTGTTTTTTTAACAGTTGGTTGGATAAAAAAAAAAAGCTATTTGACAACACCACCTGGGGCTCTGGGAAGTTGCTTAATCTTGTATCCAGTAATATACATAGAGCTGGTGTTGACATTACAGTATCTTCCATAAGGTATAGATTTATGGTGAAGGAAAGTCCTCGTCACTGTCTTATATAACATGTCTGATGGACTCCACAACGCCCAGCCGACTCCATCTCCCGTTCCCCTCATACCCGCTGCCCCATTAGTGAACTCTATATCGTGGATTGGATATATGTGCGTGTGAGTGTGTGGAGTCCATGGTGCACTGTGTCAAATATATGGCCCCACTGACAGTCTGCAGCTCAGAGAGAAATGGGGGGATGGGAACAACGGAGAGGAGAGTGTAATGAGAAAGGAGAGACGGGAAGAGTTGGGTGAGAGGAGAGGAAAGGAAGGAGGGATGAATGTAAAGGAAAGAGAACAGAAAGAGTTGGTTGAGGGACAGGGAGAATGATCGGGATGTGTTCATGCTATCCTCCTCAAATAGGAGCCTTTAATGACTCTTAATGACGGCATTTGATCAAATCAAAGTAGCATTTTACTGAATAAAAATCCACTACTGAATCCAAATCCCTTTGAATCTCTTATTGAATATGATTACATTTAGGTTTCAACATTTTTCAAGTAACTAAAGTTATAAATATCTAAAAACTCAAAGATTCAATTGAGATCTGAGAAGGCACAGATATTGCAGTTTTGGGTGACAGCTTCATTTAATAGGGCTGTACCGGGTGTCAATTTTTTTTACAGCTATTGAGGTTTTAAAATGAAAGACGTCATAACCTTAAAAAAGATCCTTGAACAAAATCCTTAATTTGAATAAAATGATTCATCTGATTGAATGAGTTAGTCTTTTTATATCAAATCAACTTGAATAGTACTCATCAGTGTATGCCTCCCAACAGTTTTTTAACCACAGTGAAAATGTTTTAAACGCCAACTAATATGGATTGAAGCAGAATATTTAATTAAAAAAAAACATGCTGTGAATTTTGGAAATTATTACTTTTATCTTTTTTCAATACATTTTTAAAATTTGGACTTAACAACACTTTGGAGTTATTAGAAATGTTTGGATCACGAGACTGAAACAATCCTACGCATAGTATAATAGCCTTATATTCACTACCGACAACGTTATCTTCACTTAACCTGTCTCTCCTCTGCGTGTGTGTGTGTGTGTGTGTGTGTGTGTGTGTGTGTGTGTGTGTGTGTGTGTGTGTGTGTGTGTGTGTGTGTGTGTGTGTGTGTGTGTGTGTGTGTGTGTGTGTGTGTGTGTGTGTGTGTGTGTGTGTGTGTGTGTGTGTGAAGAAATACCCTTTAAACAGAATCAATTTAATATATTTTTTTTAATTGACAAAATTAAAAAAAGAAGTATATGATGTATATAAATAAATAATATAACATTGTCTGACCCATGATGGGAAAAAATATATAAGAAGTGGACGTAGTCACTGTGACGTCATCCATTGGTTTGTGGACTGCCGTTATGAAGCCTCGAGTTTGGCGTTTTGGTCTTCGCCATCTTGGTTTTTTGCAACCAGAAGTGACAGGAGAGGGTGAAGCTAAGAACAACCGAACGCTGAATAAGACATTTTAAGGTGACCAAAAAGGTTACAATTAACTTTCATGAACTGAAAACACACCGTGAAAGGGTTAAAACACAGACAACTCCCAGACAGGACAACGCGGTGGTAGCAACCTGTCAATCATAAGGTAGCCACGCCCTAAAACATACCCTGCTTTATGCTCTATTTGACTCTAAATAAAACCATAATTTACTCATGTTTATAATGTTAGCTGAGGTAATAAATCAAGTGAGAATTGGGGTAATTTTCTCAAAGACTTCTATGCTATCAGACTTCTTTTTGCAACCAGAGGAGTCGCCCCCTGCTGGCTATTAGAGAGAATGCAGGTTTAAGGCACTTCAGCATTGGCTTCACTTTTCAGACCCGGAGGTTGCCCACTGAAAAGAACCAGAGATATTGTCCATCATTATATCATACATTCTTCTTCCTTGTCAAACCCTTATTTTACCCACAATGAAAGTCAACCACAATTCGGTCGGACATTGAAATGCTAGTAGCAGCTAATATGGACTCGAGCTTCTAGCAGGGAGGAGCGGCAGGCTAGAGAGATCTGGTAAGCCCACTTCTTTCTAACATCACCAGATGTGTTTCATTTTCAAACTTGTAGTCTTCAGCCCCAACCGACGCTGCCTCGAGTGACATCGCTTGAAGTAATTTATCAGATTTCGTGTGACTCCCTCCGGAGCCCCAAAAGACTTTATACTACTTTCTAACATATGTAGTGGTACTTCCCAAGTTTCTTTTTTAACCGGTGAAATGTGACATTAGGTGTTGGCTACAAATGAGAAGCTGCTCTTTGATCAAGGATAGAGAACAGGTTTGATAACAGATTGGAGTCAGAGTATAGTGAATCTCGGTATTTTGCCAACCGGAAAAATCGATATTCATGATAATTGATATTATATTTATTTAATTGGCTATCAGAACCCATTCCTAGACCAACAACCATGTTGGAAGTAGCTTTAGTGGGAGTTGAACCCAAGTATTGAGCAAGAATTTTGCCCCGACACCGGCCGTGCACCCCAGACTCCACTTTTCAAAAAGAATAAAAATGATGTTTAATCAAATCCAAGCACGTAGTGTTAAAAACATATTTGCAGATTCACTGGAGGGTAAAATAAATGTGTGTGTGTTTGTTGTGTTAGCTTCCAAGGACTTCTGCTAAGTTCTTGAATTATTCAGACTTTCTCGGAAACACAGAAAACTTCTGCAAGATGTGCATGTGCACATGTTTGTATGTTCCTTTAACACCTTTTTGAACATCAGGCAGTGTGTGTATGTGTGTGTGTGTGTGCAGTTATATTTGCATATGTACAGGTAAACACAAATACATGTAAATGTCACAAAGCAGCGTGTGCCTGAGCTGTTCTCTTTCCACCCACTTCCTCCTCTCACTTTCCATGCTGTGATGTGTGATGTGTGTGTGTGTGTGTGTGTGTGTGTGTGTGTGTGTGTGTGTGTGTGTGTGTGTGTGTCAGTAGCAGATGTTCATGAAATCTGCCCCTCCTGACAGTGGGCAGCCCTCGTCACCTCCATCGCTTACGAGCCCGCGTGCACACATGTTGTTGTGATTTAGCTGTTCACTGTGGCATTAGTCACCTCAAAGTTCTGCAGATGTTTGTGTCGCAATTATCCCGCAGGCATTCAAAATACACCAGTTTGACTGACTAGTGTTAGTACAACCAGGACGGACCAACAAGTTGATAACAGTCTATTCATTTACTTTCTATATGGCATAATTTAGCAACGTCTCAAGCATGTAGATGATGATGAACTTTGCTCTGACCTCCAATGCCGAGCCATTTGAAATCTTTGACGATGGTGGAGAGAGGAGGGGGAGTGTTGTGGGTGATTTGGTTAAAATTAATATTAGGATATTAATAAGGGCATGTTTTCAGTATGTATATATATATATATATATATCATGGTAGGGGTGTAAATCACAAGTTTCATCACGATGCGATATGATATAAATTCTTTGGACAATGACACAATATTTGCATGTGATCGCTATGAGACAATATAATATGCCCATTTCACACAATCAGTTACATTTATATCAGCTCACAAAAAACAACTAAAATATGATTTGACAATTTTATTACTGGGCTCTTCCAGACATTTCAATCAAAAACAATCTATTCTTTTTAATAGAAAGTCCAAAAATAGGCTGTTGTTCACTGTAAAGTGCCACATTTCTCATGTTTAAGTGCAAATGTTTTTTTTATCAGTTAAGAATTTCAAAATAAGGGCGTATCTTAAGGATGATGATATGTATCGATGCTTTCACTTTGAATCGATATATTGGATCGTTGATCATTAGATCAATGGATCGTTACACCCCTATATCACTGTGCAGTAAATGTAAGCATTAAATAATATACATTATACAAACTTAAGTAACTAATTTAGCAGTTTGTAACTACCATTTGCTCTGAGTTATTGATTGATAATATCATTTATATTAATTAACACAGTATGTCCATGTCATCATCATATGATTCCGCTGAAAGACGATACAAGGTAGAGGAAGGTCATTGTTGTATGTTAGTGTGAGAGAGAGCAGGTGGAGGGGTGTTTGACCTGTTCAGGATCCTGCTGGTTTCCCTGTTTACTGGAGTCCTGGATCCTCAATGTTCATACAGCAGCAACAACACAGACGACTGGAATTCAATGCTTTTGATACACAAATTAAGTGAAACCTCAAAACCTCATGATTAAACTGAAGATGCACCTTGTAATTGACTTTGAACAATAAAATGCAGTCGGTGGCAGCTCTGTGGGGGCAAACACCTCAGTAATGAGAGAGGTCAAACGCGAATGACAAGAGGAAGCCGTGCCAAGTTCCACTTTTGTTACCCATGAACAAAAAAAGCATATAGTCAATCCGGTAAGCGATGACTAGTCTGATGGATGTCAGTTTCTCTTGCGAGATGCTGATGGCAGAGTCAGAGTTATCAGCATGAGCCCATCCATCCTCCCTCATGTCAAAGGTTTATTTTCATAAATCACTTTCAGGAGTTTTATTCTACCCACGAGGGAACAATAGGATCTGTCATTCTGTCAGGATAAGAAATAAAAAAGAGACACAAATGTGACTATTGTAAGCCTTTATGGAAGACGAAAAGAGAACTTTTTACCCAAAATGCTCTTATTAATCAAGTATACCTGTCAAAAAGTAAAAAGCCTCCATTAGCAAGACAGCTTTTAGCAGAAATCAGTTTACAGTATGTAATTTTACAGAGATTCATATGGCATTTAAATGTGATATGTTGACTCAAATGAACAGGAACATTTATGTAGTTAATGCAGGGCTGCTGTGATTTATGCATTCAGTTAATCTAGACGTTATTTTGTCGTTAATCAGTGAATCGCTTCAGTGTATGTGAAACGACAAAAGGCCCGTCACAAGTTAACATAATAAGATTTTCTGCTTAAAGCTGCAGGCGGTAACTTTGAGCAAATATAATAAAAAGTAATTTTTATAAAACTGTCACTATGTCCTTACAGTATGAGACAGATAATCAGTGAAAAAACATCATGTTCCTCTGGCTCAAATTTTTTCAGAAACATCTTGTAGTGTACCATTTAGCTGTAAAATGAAAGAGTTTGTGACCCGGCCGAAAACCAAGCACCGCCCACCAGCTGGAAACTTTTCTCATATGTATTTGTATGTTTATATTTATCTATTTATATAGATTTGATCAGCGCTGCCTAGTTTCGCAGTTTGATCGGAGTTTGCGAGTTTCTCGAGCAGTGATTGACAGCTGCCGTAGATACTCGGAGATCCTCGGCTCTGATTGGTTCTATTCCTTTGGGGCACGTTGAAATCTTGCAAATGCCATTAGGAGCACTAGGAGACACACAGGAAGATGATTTTTTCACAGATTATCTGTCTCATGCGTTACTTTCAGGATGTAGTGACTGTTTTATAAAAACAACTTTTTATCATATTTGCTCAAAGTTACCAACTGCAGCTTTAATCTGATAAGCAGCTAGTGTGTGTTAGTGTGTTTAATTGCAAATTAATTAAATAAATAAGATAGATAAACATATTGATTAGCAAAATAATTATTGAATCTGTTGAATTATGAGATTGTTTCAGCACTAGCCAAACGTAACATCGTATTAATGTAATGAAAGTAAACAATTTGAACTCAAGAAGGTCAGTTAACTCCTCCATATATCTTGGTCAGAACATTATTTTTCCATCACCTTACAGATATTCTAAATAAAGCTACTACAAAGGTAATATTTACATTATATTTCGAGTCTGTGTTTATGCAATACCGTTTTTCAAGCTACAATACTTAACCAAATATTTAGTTTAATTCCAGTAACGCGATGCTTCTGTTGAGAGTTTAAAGTCAGTAATGAAACAAATGCAAGAACAGAAGAAGGCATTAACCTTTTCACATGCAGCCTGTTGACGTGCGTTGTGCTTTCACTGGCGCCTACGAGTACAAATTGCTACGACAGGCCATTTAGCTTTTATGTCTGAGAGCTTCTCTGCCTGTCTCCACATATCTCTGCGGTTGGAGAGTTGCATTAAAGTGTAGTTTTCTGACATTAATGCAAAGTGCTGTTGTAATAAGCCAAAAATAGATGATCATAGAAAGATTTCACCAGTGTTCAACACCCAGGTACAATATTAATTTTAAGTTGTTTTATCTTCTTAGTTTACCTGGAAGCTCTGATTTACCACATCTCAACACTGTACATTGCTGACAAATAAAGCTCTAATACTTCACTGTCATTGTGTACACATTTGAATTTATATTATGTGGCAAATCACACTCTCTCTCTCTGCGCACTGCAAGCAAATAATGAATATTCTTGAATGATGTTTTGACTCGATGTCTGCAGGACTCTGTTGACATGTGAGGAGTGACTGCCGGCTCAGTGGAGAAAATAACCTCCAATCTGAGGCCTGTGGCTTCAGAGCCAGAGCCAAGCAGAGACGGGTGGGTGTGGATGGGGGAGGGAGGTGGGGTCACAGCAGAATCGGTCCTGTCTCAGGGCAAGCCACCTGCTTCCCTCAGCCCACTGGTTCTGTCCTTACTAAAATCAACCAGCTTCTCTATGAAATAAGCGAAATGAAGGAAGCAACAGAATATGGAAGTGACATGGAAAACTCCAAACTTCCCACATGAAATACAAAGATAGTGCCTCCCCCTCACGCCCCACAACAAATTATGTCTCAATGGGTAATTTCACCCTCTCTAATCGGTGCCTTGGTGATTTTGAATATTGTTTTATTGAGGCGTTATTAAGGCATAAAAGGAAATCTATTTGGAGACCTGTTTCCTTTTGATTGAGTCAATTATACATAATGACTGCTTATAGCTTGTGCCACCCATGCTTCCCCCCATTTTTACCCAAATTTTGATATTCTGACTTCAGACCGATAAAGGTGGTAGCGAATGGGACACTGAGCTCTAGGCTTCAAAATATTTATTCAGAATAATTATTCATGAATACTGGTATGAATGCTAAGACCAAGCTCCACTGGAAAAGCATATTGTCATTTATTTCATAGGATGATGAATGATATATATATTTGTCTATTTAATTAAAGGTAAGATTGGTAGTGTTTGTTGAAATTCTCATTACATCCCGACAGCAATCAATTTGTCAAATGCTCTGTCAAAAAAAATAAAAAAATATTGTATTTGTCGATGTCGCATGACTGTAATGAGCCGGTCCAATCATTTAATCCGGCCCCATTATAATGATTGGACAGGCTACCTGCCTGCGCACTCATTGCACGTCACTAGAGTCTTCCACAAGCTGCTTGCTTGACAGCTGTGAGTACTAACGATAGCCATGTTTACGTTCATTATGATATGTTCATGTTCATAATGATATTTTTGGCTTTGGAGGGAGTCCTGAAGGGATGGACTGTCAGTGTTGCCGACTTGGCGACTTTCTCGCTAGATTTAGTGACTTTTGGAGCTAGTGCTGCTACTTTCATTGGAAAAGAGTTGACAGCACTGGGCTGGGTTTTTCAGTTGGATCATTTTTAAAATGTAGTGTACTCTTGCTAGTTTCTCAGCATTACCGATCCTACCTTTAATATATAGGCAACGTTTCAGGCCCAAATTGCAGATTTCTGCATGCAGTACCAGTAGGCTACTTCTGCTGCCTGAAAGATGCTTAGTATCTACTAACTATGGACCTCTTCAACGGGATTGCATTGCTAGGCAACGGCTTGTGTCCATGCTTACTTCCTGTCAGCTGATGTCATTCACGTACACTATAACAGGAAATAAACAGGGATCAGTGGTCTAAATGTTCTTTCTGTTATTGTTCTTAAATGAGTTGGTGCATGTTGAGGTACAGTACAGCCCGGATAAATTGTATCCTTCCCCAATTACTAGCGTTAGCAAGGAAGGAAGCAATTCGTATTGCAATGGTAGTTGTTTTCTGTATATGCTAAGATAACTGCAGAAAATCTTCATTTCGACTGGCACTGATTCATAGGTGTCACAATCGTTCCATCTACCCAGGGTGGAAATAATACAGTCAGGTAAACCTGTGACATGGCCCAAGCCCATATGTAAATGTGTAGCTATTTGCATAGTATTTCACCCATTTGCAAACAATGTTGGCACTGTTGGGTGGCAAATGCTGTGCAAAAATGTCAACAGGTCCTTAGCTGAGAGCCTGTGTCTGTAGTGTATTGCCACATTAAGAGTCTGGCTGTCAGAGCGCAGCGCACCTCTTAGACCATGAGACTGCTGAGGCTGATTATGGGTGTGAATCACTGCTCCTGCTGCGGTGCTTTACTGCATCAGCTGGTTCTACTCTACTGGAAAGTAACAAAACTGAAGAAGGCAAGCAAAAAAGAAAAAAAAAAGTACTGTAAGAGATGAATTAAGATTTAGACATAGAAAACCTCATATCACTGTTTACAATTACGTCAGAAAAAAGAGGGAGAGCGTCATTGATCTGATCCGGTGTCCTCAGTGTTTATTTTCCGTCTCCAGTAACTCAATATTAATATGTAACCAGACAGCCGAAAGAGCAAACACAGGAGAAAGCAGGAGGATACAAATGAGCGAGAGGAGAAATGAATTTAAGGGGAGGCACAAGGACAGTAGGAGGAGGAGTAGGAGGAAGAAGGGAGGCAGAGAGAAAGAAGGGAGAGAGCCTGATGAAGAGAAAGAGATAAAGAGAACAGAGGAGGAGATAAATAAAAACAAAGTTGTTAAGACGAGAAATTCTATCAGTGCAGAGCAAGGGTGTTAAACTAACATACAAGGTGTGAACTTCTTGAGAGAGAAAGAAGGAGAGTAAGAAAAAGAGATGTCTGCACTCGTGCGTATTTATGCTCTTAATATGGGAGTGTGCACGTTTTCTAAAAAGCTCTCCTGGCATGCCGGCGATCTGTGCTGTGCATGGTTTGAGCCACCTGTCTCACACAAAGCTTGGCTCAGACCAAATATGGGCAACAGTGTTTCTTGGATCTATTAGAGATGCATTGTTTTAATTTCCAATGAATAAGTAGAAAATTGTTAAACTATGTGTTATAACTGAATGTGGCTGTTAGATGTTTTCGATGTTTTATGTTTGTTTTGAATGCACGTACAAACGGCCTGATTCCATTCATGCATTCATTATCGACAACATCAGCTGTTTTACATCAAAGTGTGTTGTACACCCACTTGGAAATGGAATCAGTGGATAAATGATACAATCTCCTCAATTATATTTACACTCAGGGAGTAGAAATTGTGTTTGTATTTATTGGGGCTGTCAATGTTAACGCGTTAACGCCACTAATTTCTTTAAGGCATTAACGCAATTCGATCTTTCGCAGGTTGTAGCGGGTTTTAAAGATTCTGGCATCATATAAAACTATAAAACCTAAGGAATCCATTGATACCAACCATGTCATACTAGCTTGTCGGAGGAGGCTAAATAACGCTCCGAACTTGCGCTAAATTTTGGCGAGGAAAAACTGTCATGGCCATTTTCAAAGGGGTCCCTTGACCTCTGACCTCAAGATATGTGAATGAAAATGGGTTCTATGGGTACCCACGAGTCTCCCCTTTACAGACATGCCCACTTTATGATAGTCACATGCAGTTTGGGGCAAGTCATAGTCAAATCAGTGTGTCAGCACACTGACACACTGACAGCTGTTGTTGCCTGTTGGGCTGCAGTTCGCCATGTTATGATCTGAGCATATTGTTTTTATGCTAAATGCAGTACCTGTGAGGGTTTCTGGACAATATCTGTCATTGTTTTGTGTTGGCAATTGATTTCCAATAATAAATATATACATACATTTGCATAAATCAAGCATATTTGTCCACTCCCATGTTGATAAGAGTATTAAATACTTGACAAATCTCCCTTTAAGGTACATTTTGAACGGATAAAAAATGTGTGATTAATTCGCGATTAATCATGATTAACTATGAACAATCATGCGATTAATCGCGATTAAATATTTTAATCGATTGACAGCCCAAATATTTATGTATCATATCAAAATCCAAGTTTTGTAAATACATTAAATATTTTTCACTGACAGACAGCTGCTCATAAATGAACAGGACCACTAAAATCACTCGTATGAATGCAGTGCTAGTATTACTACTCTATAAATGTGAGTAATAACAATGGGACTACTGTAATGCTTATATTTTTAGTAGTGTTGTGTGTGGCATTCTGCTAGCTGGCTTCATCCTGTGTTCTCTCTCTGTAGCACATATCAGTCTATCAGTAGGTCAAGGACACAGTTACTGCCAGTAAGGAGGCCATGCAGTGTGTGTTTGTCCCCTAATCCCCCTCCACCCCCTCTCTCTTTCACACTCACACTCACACAGAGTTGAAATGATAGCTCACTATTACACTTTCCCCCAGCGGCTTGGTTTGTGAGGCATCTCATTTATGAAAAGTGTGTGTGTGTGTGTATTTGTGCAACGGATGAACAGGTGTCAGAGTAAACACATCTTCCTCGCTCTCTATCCTCTTTGCCTGTTGGCTTTCTCACCTCAAATTTAGATCACCTTGTACACTTTCCACTGCATAGAATATGATTCGCTCTAGAGTGACTTGCAGAGTGCAGCAGAGGATTTAGAAATGTCTGTGCCGGCAAACAAGCTGATAGATAGAAGGGTCAAAACAGCATCCAGACCGTCTGAAAGGTAATTTGCAGTCCGTTTGCTCTTTATTTGCTGGAAATTGAGAGTAGAAGCTGTAGGACTGTTTCTGCGACACAGGGATGAGATTTGCCATTGCATTGAAATTATAGTAATTGACATTTAACTACTCTGCAGTGATAAATTCTGCCACTGATTTCACTTCCTGGGACGAAGTGCTGCTAAGGATTCAGTATCTTGTTTAAAGACACTGAAGCAGGATGGATGCTAAGTGGATGTCATCAGTTTGAACGAAGGCCTTTTTACTTGTTTACCCAAACTGCTGTCCTGAAAAGAGCGTAGTGCTGTCAATTGACGCCCATAGCACTCAGCATACGTGAAAGTAATACAATTACTGCTTTTCAGGAGCATTGACTTGTGTCAGTGCTGGGCAATATAACAGTGTTCAAGCAGCAGTGAGTAGAAATGGAACAAATATGAATAGCAAAAAGTTATTTTTATAAAACGGTCACTATATCCTGACAGTAGTGCATGAGACAGGTAATCGGAAAAAAATCATGTCTGTGTCCTCCGGTGCTCCTAATGGCATCTTCAAGATTTCACAGACCGGAGGAAAACAACCAATCAGAGCTGATCTGGAGCCTGCCCTCTTTGAGCAGCTGTCAATCACTTGCAAACTCTGATCAAACGGTCAAACTAGACAGCGCTGATCAAATATGAATCAATATTCTGTTACTGTAATGCCTATCTCTTGCCTCAAATGTTTTCAGAAACATCTTGTAGTGTACTGTTTAGCTGTAAAATGAGAAAGTTTGTGACCCGGCAGCCATGTAGAGATCAGTTGAAGAAACACCAAGCACCGCCCACCAGCCAGAGCACAGCCAATAGGAACGCTCTCTCTCTGAAATGACCTGTGATTGGCCAAAGTCTCCCGTCACAGGCTAGATTTTCTAAAGCCTGAAAACAAAGCCATGAGGAGGTGCAGAAGTCTAGTTTTCTTTAAGAGCACTTGAGTAACGTTATCGACTCCGGCCCAAGCAAGAAAAGTTAACAATGTTTGGTTTGTTCGTTCTGGCTACTGGTTAAACATGGTGGACTCCGTGAAAAGAGGATCCGCTTTGTATGTAGATGTGAAGCGCTCATCCTTTAGTAACGAAAACTCTTATATTTAATAAATGTTACACACTGTTTCTTAAATAGCTGCACTTTAGTTCGAAACACTGTTGTCATAGTTTACGACAATGGAAAATGCAATTTAGTTTGATGTAATGGCTCTGCTCAAGTCATCTTTCTAGCCCCAATTTTCATCAGGCGAGACAAAAAATGTCCGTGTAGCGTTTGGGCTAGAACAAACTTCTCTGGGCTGCATGCACGCACTCAGATGTTTGCGTGGATATGTCTTTTATAATTGTACGAACCTTCTCCCAACAGAAAGCTGGATTATACTGACATTACTTTTATTCATTTGACAGATGCTTTTGTCCAAAGCGATGTACAAATGAGTCACAAAGAGAAGCGTTCAAGAATAAGTGCAGCAGTACTCCGCTCCATATTTCACCTAACACGAGTGCCACAAGGCTACAGGTGATTATAAGTGCATAGCAAATGGCATTCTTTTTTTTTTGAGAGAAAGAGAGAGAAAAAGAAGGATTGAGAGATGGAGAGAAAGAGCATGTTAGGTGAGTAAATGCTCTAAAAGAGATAGGACTTCGAGCGAGTTTTGAAGACAGAGGGTTTCACCTGAACAAATTGAGTTCAGTAACTCATTTCACTACAGAGGAGAATGCAGGAGAAGAGTTTGGATTGAGATTTAGTGAATGAGAAGGCCTATAAACCTGAATAAGAAAGTCCAGGTAGGTGGTTGCTGTCCTAGTGGCCACTCTGTAGGCGAGCATTAGTGACTAATGTGGAATCAACCAGATTGAGTTTTCAAAAGATTTCAGATGTGCGTGTCGGCTCCTACAACCTTCCACGACCTATGGTTACCTCTAACACCCTTCTCCGCATAGAGCTGCAAAGACTTTCTTTTACGTGTATCTTCGCTGAACTATAATTCCAGTCTAAATCTGTACAGATAATATACTAGATCAGTGGTTCCCAACCTGAGGTCCGGGACCCCCTTAGTGGGGCGCCAAATATCACAGGTGGTCCGCCAGGATTTGTTGTCAAAATTAGATTTGCACATTTATAACTAAAATCATAATAACACACTTACTGGACAATTTATACAATTGTCTGTATTTAAAACTATTTAAAAATACATATTTTTTTGCTGCTTAGTCGGCCACGTTCCGTTTAAAGCCAGTATTTCTGCACAGTTGCAAATAAAGATCAGGCTTCACTAATATTATTAGTATTACGCTATTAGTAGAATTAGATTCCAGTGTTGGCTGCGTAAGATTGTTTCTGACTCGTGTGATCCAAACATTTCCAATAACTAATAAGTGTTCAAAAAAAGTCTAAATTCAACATTTGTTGAAAAAAGGTAGATGTAATCATGTAAACATGTTTTTATCTAACAAAATATTATGCTTCGATGCGTATTTGTTGGCGTTTATCCTTTCAAAGACAACATTTTCACTGCGGTCAAAAAACAACAAAGGGAGGCCAATTTGATAACACCATAAATTAAATAGATTTATAATAACAATAAGTCAATTTAAGCTATAACACTATTATAGTAAATTAAATTAAGTTATTACAAAAAAAGATCATATTATGTATCTGCATTTGCCTGGCGAAACCATCAAAACATCATCACTTTATGTAGACGAGTTATATTCATTTAAAGAAGGGTGATTTAATAAAAAAAAGACTAATTTATCAAAGTCATTTAATACACTGAATCACCTTATTCAATTTGAGGATTTTTGATTTTGTTTTTTAGGATGATGACGTTTGATACAAGTAGGGGTGGCTTCAAGGACAATAGGTTGGGAACCACTATACTAGATGATCAAAATATGCCTTGTGTATCATAGAGATACAATAGCTTGAATCGGTTAAAATAAAATGTGTGGACAGCAGTTAGCAGTAGCTTAAAATTAAATTAAACTAAAATTAATAACATAAAGTAGGTGAAGGCTGGAGTGGTGGGTGGTGAGTTTTGGCTTGCATTGCAACCACTGGTCAGTGAGTAGAAGTTTAAAAGTTGGCAGCAGCAGTGTTTAGGGAGTATGGAGCTGAGTGCTCACGGTTTGAAGCTGAAAATCAGCTGATTTCATGTCCCTTCATGAACCTACACTATGCCTATGAGCTCTACCAGGTGTGAGACCAGGCTGCTATCACATTCCTCTTCATGTCCATCCTCTCAGGGCAGTTTGCTTTTCACCAAGTGTGTGTTTGTATGAGTGCAGAAACTGACCCTGGGCTTGAGGCTGGTGCTGGGGTACTGACTGGACTTGCTGGAAATTTCAGTTTCTTAAAGCGTTCAAACATGCAGATGGACCAGTATAGCCCAGCATGGAACAGAATGACATACTTAGTTATATTATAGCACAGCTTGACATAGAGGAGCATACTGTAGGACAGGAAACAGCTTGTCCCGCTGCTCCTGCCCACATACTGTCCAGGTTCTCCATCTAATCACCGTCGGTCATAAAGACCTGCAATGGGGCAAGACAGGTGTCTTTTTAAATGTGTAATGATGTTAAAAAAGTCTGTCAAGGTTTATGGCAACTACCCATCTCAGGTAAGAAGCAATGAAATGTAGCTCTATTTGTCTCAAAATATAAAATCCGGTCTCATGATTTGCAGTTTTTGGGTTGAGTTTTAGAGTAGGAGTGTTTGCTCACACTGTCTTTACTGAGCTCAGTGGCTGTTTTGAAACACTCGCGAGCGACGCTTAGCTATTATGGCAGTGTTAATTAGGAAGCTGTTGAAATGGCGTAGTGGGAATCTCAATGAAACAGCTAGAACATCGTAGAGAAGCGTGAAGGGATAATGAAAGTAAAAAACATTAAAACATGGAATGAAAAAAGGAAATAGGGTGAAACAAACTGGAATATCATAAAAACGTGCAGCATGGTGTGCTCAACTGGTAAATTGTGTGGACTGTTTAGACTCCTAAAAATAGTCTTATGTGTTTTGTAATGTGCCAGTGCTGCGAGAGACACACTTTCAGCTCGATTTAAGTACAGAATAGCACAGAGACGAGTGATAAAACACCACCAGAGAGAGCATGAACACTGAGTAGCATAATTCAACCTTGTCTGACTGTCACAAAGTACTCTGCTATGTCAGTGTTTGTATCCTGTGCAGGCCAGCAGTAACTATCATTTAGTGGGGGGAAAAAGCTGCAAGCAGTTTCTTTGATTTTTACTTTTTTGCAAACCACTTCACTTGATTTCTAACGTAAATTCCAGTTTTGTTGCTTGTTTTCTCCCCTCATTATTTCTAGCATGTAGGAAATGTGGTTTTCCTTTAGTCTATTACCTTTTATGTCAGAATTTTAGTCAATACCAGAGCTCAGTTTTATCCCGCAGAAACATGCAATGTGGCTGGAGAAAGAGAGAGCTTGAGGAAAAAAGTGCAATAAGAGAATAGAAACATGTCGGCACTGAAACAGCGGGATAAGCAGATATAGAAGAAGAAAGGGGGCATTGGCAACAGGACAAGAATTTGGTATCGGAATAGTTCTGGTTTCTGTTTGTAGTATATGACCCGTCACGTTTGACCGGGCTTTGGTTGCATGCATGTAAACAGTCCCTGTGGAGAGCAAAAGAGGCGGAACGCACTGGCCATAATGCAACCTCAAAACCCATCGGCTAATGTCTGACAATGATTTAGCTTTTTATTAACTACAAAAATAAACTGTTAACCAAGTGTA
This sequence comes from Sebastiscus albofasciatus, assembly GCA_916701655.1. Taxonomy (NCBI): domain Eukaryota; kingdom Metazoa; phylum Chordata; class Actinopteri; order Perciformes; family Sebastidae; genus Sebastiscus; species Sebastiscus albofasciatus. The sequence goes on along the minus strand of CAKAOI010024336.1, from coordinate 91,788 downwards.
AACTGGCTGCTTGTGAAACAATCCGGTCATAGACTTTGTCTCTCAACTCCAAAAACTGGCACGGCCATTTCCAGAGGGGTCCCTTGACCTCTGACCTCAAGATATGTGACTGAAAATTGGTTCTATGGGTACCCACGAGTCTCCCCTTTACAGACATGCCCCATAGTATAAGTTATTTTTGCCTATTCTAAAATGGTGTGTTTGAATATTTCTGCATACTGGGGTCCCTAAACAGTCTTGGAATTACATAAATTGGGTATCACTGTAAAGCTGAGACTCTTAATGGATTCAATGATCCCAACTGTATTCATGTGATGATGTTAGTCCGCATAGTAGCCATTTTTTAAAATTTCACCCCACTGTATAAAATGACCTGTGGTGACCTCCAGGATAATCACAGCCTCATGAAACTTTATAGCTACAAACTAGAGACCTAGAACATTCAGAGGATGGATGGCTTTCAGAGGTAGATTAACAATAAGGGGGTTTCTGAGCAGTTTCCACAACAGAAGTGCTCGCCATCCAATCGGCTAAAGATGCAATTCTTGCAGAAATCTCCAAATGTCAAAAGTTTTTGATACCAAATCACAGCATTACTTTTTCTCTGGTGTTCCTCAAGGTCTTGATGTCTTAATGTGGTATTCTGGAGGGATAATTGATAATTTTAATCTATTCTCGATTGGTAAAAAATGGTTAAATTCAGCACCAAATCTGTGTAACAAATGGTATCAACCCAAAAATTGCTGCAACAACTTATGAGACCTAATACAGCATGGGAATGACCATCATATACTTCTATCATAATGTCCTGAACCCTTATACACCAATGTACACCACTTCTTCTTCTGTGACATATGCTGCTGACCTGCTATCTCCCCCTAAAGACCCTCTGTACCCCCCTAAAAACGACAGACAAAAAAGGGTTTATTGTGGGTCTCAGAGGGTTAATTATATATATTCACAAATTAAAAAAAATATGTGGAACACCACTAATAATTTTCCAATAGGGACATTAACATTGTATCAATAAATTACAGCACCCTCGTTAGTTCTTGTCCACCGTGTTGACTGATGATGACGCAGCAGCCAGCTGCTCCTGGTCTCACTCATCGCACGGCTAAATATAATAAAATTAAGCTCTATCTAAGAAGCACTGGACATGGTATGTGCTTCTTATGTGTGTATTATTAACATGATAATATCAATATCTAATTTTTTTAATATCACGTTTCTTATCAATACATCGTGCCACCCCTAGTTGATATGGAGCAAAATCACAAAACAAAACACCTCTTTTCTTTCTCTCTCTATCTCGCTCTGCTCTGATTTTAAGGGCGAGCGAGCTCGACCCTCTGCGTGGGCTGCCTTGCATGGCCTTCACAGATATGGAACATGCCTGCTCACTGTGTACAGTACATGAGTGGGCTGGATAGTGGTGAGAGAGAAAGAAAAAGAGAAAAATGTTGCCCTACATATTAGTAAACCCCATCGATGTATGACCACTTGAGGTAGATTTTTTTTTTGTCTTTATAGAAATTGTGATAAATGGGATTGGAAATGTTTTCTGTCCACACGATCTCCTGGAAATGTCAAACCTGCTTTCATTTGAATCTTTGAATGGAAGCATACAACATGGCCATCATTAGCTGATGGTGAATAAAAGCACAGGATTTGGGCAACATTAGCTGACATTACTGAGTAGCCACATCCTCCCAAATACTAATCAGTTCTTGAAAGACACTTTTATTTCCCTTTGCTCACATTCAGGCCCATTAATACACCGTATTCATTTGCTTTGAATCAGCTCTTGAAAATGCATGCCATTCATATTTATCCACTGTATTTGAAGTGTTTTAATTAGGGCTGTCAAAGTTAGCGTGATAACGCGTTACCGCAAATTCCTTTTTTACGCCACTAACTTCTTAAACGCATAAACGCAATTCGATCTATTGGAGGTTGCAGCGGGCTCAGTTTTACATCTAGAGTGAAGCTACTGGCATCATATGAAACTACAAATCTTAAGGAATCGTTGATTCATTCATTGATACTGAATCATTGATACCAACCATTTTATACTAGGAGGCTAAATAACGCTCCAAACTTGCACTAAATTTTGGTGAGGAACAAACGATCATGGCCATTTTGAAAGGGGTCCCTTGACCTCTGACCTCAAGATGTGTGAATGAAAATTGATTCTATGGGTACCCACGAGTCTCCCCTTTACGGACATGCCCACTTTATGATAATCACATGCAGTTCGGGGCAAGTCATAGTCAAGTCAGCACACTGACACACCATGTTGTGATTTGAGCAAATGCTTTATGCTAAATGCAGTACCTGTGAGGGTTTCTGGACAATATTTGTGATTGTTTTGTGTTGTTAATTGATTTCCAATAATAAATATATACATACATTTGCATGAAGCAGCATATTTGCCCACTCCCATGTTGATAAGACTATTAAATACTTGACAAATCTCCCTTTAAAACACATTTTGAACAGATAAAAAACGAGTGATTAATTTGCGATTAATTGTGACTAACTATGGGCAATCATGCGATTAATCAAGATTAAATATTTTAATCGATTCACAGCCAAAGTCTTATTAGATTTGGATGGTAACATAGTGAGATAAAGGGTGGAAAGAAGTGTAAAAGACATGATCCCGGTGAATTCAGTGCGTCTGCACCGGAGGATAAAACAGTTTGAAAGTCCTGCCTGATGTGCATCATCCTGCTGCAGACTGGCCATTACATCTTGTCTCTGGTGGCACTTAACAATAATTGCTTCAGTCTGAAGTGACCTTTCCAGTGCCACAGAGTTTAGATCATGGCTCGCAGGTTGTTTTAGCGCTGTGGATGTTGATCTTGTTTATTTTTTTGTTTAGTTTAGTTGCCCACTGCTCAGTCCGTCCTCGCGCCTACACTGTGCTCCTGTTGGATCTGGAAGTGTTGGACAGGTTTTGACTGTGACTGGATCCACAAGGTTGCTCATATCACAGGAGCATATCTGAAAAAAAACACCTGCTGCCAAGCTGTGAACAGTTTGTTCTGTCAGTTACTTGTGTGCTGTAGAGACTCTCTGTGGCTACGTAACAGTGAATCCCATCAGGATGGTACCAAGGCTAACAGTTAGCAGTGGAGTTCATAACACACTCAGACAGGATGTGGGGATCTCTTGCTGAGCTTTCTTCAGGAGAGTGGACAACACTGCACTTTAAAAAATATTTTCCAAATGTATTACTTTCATATGCAGCTGCGTGTGTGCGTGTGTGCGTGTGTGTGTGTGTGTGCGCGCGCGCGCGTGCACGTGTGTGTGCGTGTATGTGTGTGTGTGTCCCTCATGTGGATTGAAGTGCAGTGTTGTGGGCTGCAGTGATTATGAGCCTGACAGGAGACAGAAAGCTTTTCATCTTAAAAATACATTTAAGAACAAAAACATAATTACCCGTTAGAGACAAATAACTGCACTTATAGGAGTGTCAGATCCAAGAGTTTACCGTGAAGGAAAAGAGTTTTCTCAAGTGTCGAAAAATACGTTTTCATCATTGTGATGAGCAAATATACATTTTTATGAGATTTACCTAAACTCAAGTTGTCATAGTGAATGTTTGAATGCTCTGATAATCATTGAAAGCAGTTGTTTAGTTAATAGTAACCGTCTCGCTGTTTAGAATAATACTGTCATGATGACTGCGTCCTGACAGTTACTACCGAGTTGTATTTGCTGACCATATTTAATTGCACATTTTCATTCAAATGATGCGTTTAGTCAGTTGCTAAAATTGTTAACTGATTACTTGATTCTATGGCTGTCCTCGACCATAGAAATACTTCGTCAACTAACACTCATACGATTTTGTCGACTAATTGATTAGTTGATTTAATCCACAGATCTGTAAAACTAAGTTTCTCCACAAACAATCACACAAAAGCACCAGTTTATATCATGTGTTTACCAGAGATGTGCTCATAAGTTTCTTGGAAATAAGTCATTCAGCATGAAAAAAGCATAAAAAATTACTATTTGACTAAAAATACCGTAGTCGACTTAGACCAAAATGACTGATTTGTCAATTAAGAGGGGGAATTAGAGAGAAATTAAATTGTCTTATTTTTTATCGCAATGCTTTGGTCATTTTAAACAATTATTGCCATGTAAAATAAACTTGTTCAAACTCTACAGTGTGCCTTGGAGACTTGCATTTTATACTTTTTTGAGATCATATTCCACCCATGCAATGAGCCCTTCACAAGACTGAATAAACACAGTACACCTGAAGGATCCAAAGAGCACCTGCGTCTATATAATTACCACAAAGACCCAGCAGCGCTTCTACTCAGTCGTCTTCATATTTCAAAATATTTTTGATCAAATTATAGTTTTTTCTTGATCTAGTGTTTGAACATTTGGCATCTTGGTGATCTCGTGTCTCAAGTCCCGTGTGTTTCTCTTTTTCTGTCTCTTTACAGGAAGTCCATGAGATTCTGAAAGAATATGAACTGAAGTACTGCTTTGTGGACCGCAACAAAGGCACAGGTAAAACTCACACCTAACCACACATACTGTACACAAACACACACACACACATGCATGCTTGTACCCATATAATTGTGAGGACCCTCATTGACATAATGCATTTCCTAACCTTAACCTTTAACCATCACAACTACCTGTAAACTAAAGTTAATTCTAAACCAGGTCTTAACCCTTAAACAGCCCTTTGAAGAACAGAGGATCCAAAATGTCCTCAGGCTAAAACTCCAACTGGTCCTCACAAAGATAGACGTACAAGAGCACGTACACACACACAAATCCAGCTCAAATGATCCTGTAAGTATTACAGGATCATTTGAGCAGTAACCCTAAACCTACAGCTATGTCATTCATATCTGTCATCACTAATTAGTATTTATAGTTATATGGAAAGTAGTGCAGTGGATGCATGCCTGTAACACTTGTTTTACATACTGTAGACATAGTGGAGGGGTCACGCTGGTGACACTTCAGCCTGTGAGAGACCAAGATATGTTTGATAACTCAGTCAGTACTAAATATAAATATACTTATAATAATATAGCACAGATGGTGATTATATGACGTACATGTATGTATGTTTAGGACGACAGAAGGACTTTGGACTGTCAGATACTCATAAAGTTATAATTTGTCTCTGAAATGACTGAAATAAATGAAATTCAACCTAGAATTTAATGTTTAATGATAAAACTGAGTTGTAAAACTGATACAGTCTAATACACCAAAAACTACACCCTCCAAAATATCCATAAAGTTGATTCAACACCTCTGTAAAACAGAACAAAAACTGAACATTATTACCGTTATGAAGGGGAGGATTTCTTGGTATAGCTATTGTATTAGACTGCATCGGTTTTAGCTAGGTGGACCTAATAAACTGGTAACTGAGTGTATAATATTGACACAAGAAAGGAGAGTATTGCAGTTTAGAACCATTTCCATAGTTTGTTTTTGTTATTTTTCTCCTGTTAAAAGTTTTTTGTGGGGAGGGGGTTACTTATCTGCATAGAAGGTCTAAGGATAGAGGGTGTTGTATACTGATTTTAAAGACGGGGTTCTGCAGTGATACCTACTTAAAAACAGGTTAGCTGGTTAGTAGAAGCGATTGCAAAAGTGACGTGTGGTTTGAGCGTTAGCGGATTAGCATGAGCAGTCAGTGATGGGTTCAGTTTAAGTGGTTGTGAAATAAAGAAAGTATTTGATTGGCAGCTTGGTTCTTAAGTTTAAATGGACGGAATTCAAATAAATCAGTTTTTACAGACTTTGCACAAATGATGGGTGTCAGGCTGGAACGATTTGCAAATTCTTTGCATCAAATCTTAATTTAATCCCTCCTCCTCTTCGTCCACACTGGGTTTGTGGTGGCGCTAATTAACGATGCGCTGATTGATTTTGCGAGTGCATCTGAAGGTGGACACCTGGGCTGTCCCAAGCTATCCCAAAACAATTATTGTCATTGGTTCGTAGTCATAGTTGTAATTGCGTATTTCCTCTGGACAGCACGCATCGAAGAGAGAGAGAGAGACGGAGAGGGAGTGTGTGTGTGTGTGAGAAAGAGACAAACACACTCATTTCTGGCGAAAGAACGTCACGATTGATAAGATGACAGACGTCCTTTTATTCATAATAGTGGATTTAGCTCCTTTAGCGGGTTTTCTGCCCATATGACTTGATCTGTTCGGATGACTCGCACCGCGCCAGTCTGCAGTCCGAGTGCTCAGCACTCAGAGAGGAGAGATGGATAGGCCCATACAGACCTGCAGCGAGAGCACACAGGGAGCAAGAAAATTAAAATGATAAAACATAAAAACATACTCAAATACACTTTGCACATACTCAATCACAGACTCACACATAGTAAATTTAACTAAATGAACTAAATGAATTCTTAGCCATATATTAGTTGATTATATTTAATCCTTAACAAAAATCCTATCTGTGAATGGGCTGCGTATAAAGTGAGCCACTCATTTTGAAGGGTTTTCCATATTCTCCTCAGCTTCTGGGTACATTTGGTCCTCATAAGTCTTGATATACTCGGAGACACACACACACACACAGAGACAGAGAGTGAGCGGACCCCCTGCCCCTAGAGTGAGTCCCTTTCCAGGGAAATCTCTTCCATAGTGCCTATATTTAGTCGTTGCTGTCAGCCAAGCACCTGAAACATAACGCTTCTGGAAAGCAGAGGGGAGCTGTAAACAGCTGAGATATCAAAGCACCAGTCTGTCCAAAAGGTTAATGGGGTTTAGGAGCAAATGAGAGCGTGATGAAACACGGGCCCTCATCGGACCGGCAGCCACGGTACTAATTAGCCCGCTGTGGTGATGTTGGGCTTTGATGTGTTGAGGTGGGTGGAGTGGGATGTGAATCCAGCGTCAAAAACATCAGAAGTTGTTGAAGGAAATGTACAGTTCTTCCTAACAAACCCGTAGTGATGACACCACGTTCCTTTCCTCTTTTTCCTTTCTCACTTATAGCTCTTTATCTGTCTCTCAGAGGGGGAGAGGGGCAACAGGGAGAGACTGAATAACACAGAGAGAGGCAGCAATACAGAGAGCGTCTTCAGATCATATTCCAAAAGCTTTCTGTTCAAGCTAAAGCGCCAGAAAAAGAATAGAAATTCAGTAAAAATCTTTTTTTCTTCCACTTTCGAAATTGTGCATTACCTCAGTCATCTGGTAAGGAGTGGGGTTGAATAGATGGATAGAAGGTCTTCGCAGGTTTAACCTCCGGGGAAACAGCTTTTTGAAATATGACGTATCAGCCATATTGATAAATGAGAGAGAGTTGGAGGTGACAGAAAGTTATTTTTTAAGAAATACTTCGACATTTTGGAAAAAAAAGCTTTTTTGCTTTCTTGCCAAGAGTTGGATGAGAAGAAAGATACCGCTTCTTGTGTCTGGTTAGCTCGTTATCTTATCTTAGTATAGCCTGGCTCTGTCCAAAAGAAACAAAACTGCCAAATAGCACCTCTAAAGCTCATTAATTCACATTTTATATCTCATTAGTTTAATCCGTTCATAAACCAGCTTCTGGCTCCAACCTCATATTTTCTATGCAGACATGAGAGTGGTGTCGATCTTCTCAACTAATTCTCAACTAAACGAATAAGCGTGTTTCTCAAAATGTTGAACAGTTCCTTTAATGTTGCAGCTATGAGTTAGTAGCCAACTCTGTATGCAAATGTTACCCGATTCAGCTATTTGAGTCAGTATCGGCCCGATATCCGATCAAGTATCGGTATCGGTGCATCCCTACCCGCTCTACCTCCTCAGTCACAGCCACCCCACAAAGGTGGCCAACTATGTGCCATGGAGAGCCAACAATCTGCAGCGTTTTACTGCAACCAAAGACTGCTTTGAGTAGAGGGGAAGAACTTATCAGTGAACTCAACTGCTGAGGTGAATGAAAACCTGCACGCTATTAACTCTCCATGACACCTTGTTGGCCACCCCGGCTGTACATTTTCATTTTTAAAAATATTTTCTCCTGCTGTACAACACAAGACCACTATTTTCAAATGTGTTCACTTTGGGAGCATTTTCAAATAGAAAAAAAATGTTAACTTATTTTTACTGAAGCCCCTACTTGTACTTGCAGAAAACATTTTATGACCTTGGACATTAAGCTAAACCAGTGTTAATCATGAAACCATTTAGTTTTCTGCTGGAGCTGTGCTGTTGGCAGTCTCTTAGTGTTTTCTGTGTAGTCGATGTGGACAAGCCCCAACAGTTAAACTTAGTGACACTGTTCATTAACGCTTTGACCCTAATCAAATGAGTACAAATGGGATTGTTTTAGGTGGGATGCTGCGTCAGCAGGCAGGCTGCACACTGTTCCCTCAGCTGGTATAAGTGCGTGCGTGTGGTGGGAGATTCCCGACTGCCTCAGTTAGAGGTGTGAAGGATTGATTTCAAGCCTCTGTAGCTTTTCACTTTGTGTGCGTCTGTGTGTCTGTGTGTGTGCTGAAGGGTTGAATATTTTCTTGATCCAGTAACCCCGTGGCTTGTCACCTCTTCACTTCAAACCCTGAACACACACAGACCTCTACTCAACCTCAACTGCTGTGCTTTATCCCTGTGTGTGTGTGTATGTGTGTGTTTGTGGTGATGTATGCCTGTGTGTATGTGTGTGTGTTTGTGCTGATATATGCTTGTGTGTGTGTGTGTGTGTGTGTGTGTGTGTGTGTGTTTGTTTAATATATGTCATAACAAATGTAAAGCTGTAAAGCAGCAGCGTTGGTCGTGTGTGTGTGTGTGTGTGTGTGTGTGTGTGTGTGTGTGTGTGTGTGTGTGTGTGTGTGTGTGTGTGTGTGTGTGTGTGTGTGAGACATTGCGGTCAGCTTGAACTTGCTGCTCGCCATCGGATCAGTTTTCATGGCAGCTGGATAACATCACCCAACCAAGTGTTTACAGCCTGACTCACTCTCTCCTTCCTCTCTCCTTCTTTTGTCTCTTTCACCTTTTCTGTCTCTCGAAGTCTCACAGCTTTAAAAAAAAAAAAACCTGTCTTGACTTTCCGTCTGTGCCGTCATGCAACAGCTGAGAGACATTTGAAGTGAAGCACTCTGTGAAACGGTTTTAAGTGAATGAGCTGAAATGTGTTGAAAAGTTCTGAATTTGACGCTCTTGACGCCCAGACCGTCAGCGCTGCTGGGAACACACAGTTATGTATATTTTCCATTATTTTTCCAAAGGGAAAAGATGGCAACATTGTACAGTATATGGTGATCGACAGACTCAGGCATATTCTTTTGACTATTTCTATTGAGTGAGGAAAGTGAATTTAAATATTGTGAACAGAAACATGTAATAATGGCAAATGGAAAATGGAAAGTTGTGAGATCATATTATAGAAACTAGAGGTGGGAATCACCAGAGGCCTCATGATACGATATTATCACGATACTTAAGTCACGTTACGATGTTATTGCGATTTTAAACATTTTGCGATAAGGTATACTTCAATTTATTACCTTTACATTTGTTTTATCTGATAAGATTCAGTTTTCCCTCTGTTCATCTCAGAGTTTTCATTCACATATCTTGAGGTCAGAGGTCAAGGGAACCTCTGAAAGACAGAATAGTGGCTGTTGTATTAAAAGGTTAATAGTTAAATAATGAAATATTGATACTTGACATCTGTGTATTGATACACTATTGCCACGCAAAATATGCTGTATCGTATTTTTTCTCCCCACCCATAGTTGAAAATGTTCTTTCTCTTGTCTGTTAATTTCTGAAACTGTGAATATGAGAGCGTTCTTTCGCTTCATTATTTTTGTTACTTTCAGGTCTCAGAGACTTCTTCTCGTATCTCTCCCTCTCTGCTTCGCTGATGTTTATTTGAGCAAGTTTTCTTTTTCGCAAGGCCACAGTGTGTGCAGCACCCTGCGATACTTTTCATAATTTCGAGTTTCTGTTAACAGCACTCCTTTTTTTACTGTTAGGGGATGGCTGCTGTTTTGGTTGTTGTTGCTGCGACCCGACACCAGAGGTTTAGAAAACAAAAGTCTGAATTGCTTTTGTGTAGCGTCAGTTGTCGATAAAGAGTAGCTGAACAACACTTGAACATGTTAAGTATTTATTTTTTAGCTCTTTCACACAGACATACACACTCTTCTCTGTTGAATAGAAAGACCACTGAGCCAATCTACTACTTGATACCTCTTCATATCAACAGAAACAGGATGAAATGATTATTCTGTTAGTATCTAACAATAACATGAGTCATACTTGTTGAATGTAGCAACAACATATCCCATGAGTCATCAATTTTGAAAGCTAACAAAATGTTAATTGTTTGATTTATTTTCTTTCTCCTTATTCTAGTGTTTCTTTTGTTGTTTTTCTTGTACATAGCGCCTACACTACAGATGTAACATCTTGCTTATCCTGTAACAAAATGTGCTTATTCATTTTTTGGTAAAAAGTAGGGCTGTCAGTCAATTAAAATATCTAATTTTGATTAATCACATAATTGTCCATAGTAAATCGCAATTAATAGCACATTTTTATCTGTTCGAAATGTACCTTAAAGGGAGATTTGTTAAGTATTTAATACTCTTATTAACATGGGATCAATGTTGATCAAATGTGTGTATATATTCATTATTGGAAATCAATTACCAACACAAACAATTCCATATTGTCCAGAAACCCTCACAGGTACTACATTTAGCATAAAAAATATGCTCAAATCATAACATGGCAAACTGCAACCCAACAGGCAACAACAGCTGTCAGTGTGTCAGTGTGCTGACTTGACTATGACTTGCCCCAAACTGCATGTGATTATCATAAAGTGGGCATGTCTGTAAAGGGGAGACTCGTGGGTACCCAGAGAACCCATTTTCATTCGCATATCTTGAGGTGAGATGTCAATGGACCCCATCGAAAATGGCCATGCCAGTTTTTCCTCGCCAAAATTTAGCGCAAGTTTGAGTGTTATTTAGCCTCCTTCACGACAAGCTAGCATGACATGGTTGATACCAATAGAAACCTCAGGTTTTCTAGTCTCATTGGATCCAGTATTCTCTCTCTAGCTTCAAAACTGAGCCCGCTATAACCTAAAAATCACAAGTTGCATGAACTTGTTACCGAAATTAGTGGAGTTAAAACAAATTTGCGTTAACGTGTTATTAACGCGTTAACTTTGACAGCCCTAGTAAAAACACAAGGCATTCATATTGTACTGACCAGCTTAGAATATATACAGAAAGTATCTGTCACAAAAGCTAATGCTGCTGCTAATTAGAAAAAAAGACTTACAAAAACTAGGAAAATGCAATACAATATCTTCAACATCAGCAGGTGGTGAGAGAGTTATTGACTTAAAACATTGGCTTCGGGCAGGGTTCAAGCTAAAAAATGTGTTGGCCCAGTACGACTCATGTAGGCTCACTGTATCAGCAGGAGGTGAGAGCCAGAGACAAGGACGAGCAGAGGGAACATAATCAATCTCAGCTCATATTGTACTCAGCAAAGAATTAGCCAGGTATTAGCTTTAGCCCGTCTAGGTAATCTCCTCATCTATTTCACAGGACGTAGCAGGCTTTAATGTAATTTGTTCAGTTTAAACAAGGGCGGGCATCAACAGGTCAGCGGGTTCAGTCACATTTCCCCGCAAGGTTGAATTATAAAAATGTTAAATTTTTTACGAGGTGGAATTATTTGCCTGCAAATCATTCTGCATGGCTGATAATCTTTCATCAAATTCAAACTGGGCACACTTAATTTACACAAAATTTGTTTAACATAGTCTTTTGTTAATAGGGAGAATATTGAGCTTTGTTGCACATTTCATATCGCAGTACTCAAAAGAAGTCGTGTTTTGTCATTGTGAGACAGAACACAGCTGTTATCAGTCAAACTGGCTTTAAACATGAAATTGGTTTTATATTGGTTTTATATATCTTTCTGTTGTTGTTATGAGCCCCGGGGCTCTGTAATAAATGCACAATTAAATATTAATCCCACAAAGAGAGTGAAAGTTCCCTCTGTGAACTTTTGTTTCTCACACCAAGGTTTTAGTGTCATCAGATAAATGAATCTTCTGAGTTTATGGGATTAATTAATGCTTTATTAGAGAATTTGTGGCCCAATATTTTTTTTCTTAATTTATAGATGATTGAATTTTACAATCATAGTCTAGATTACAGAGAAATCTTCAATATATTATTCATAAAACATAAGCTCATTTTGGTCACAACACTACATGCTAAAAAATATGAACTAAAACACTGAGCTAATATGAGATGGCAGGTATGTCAGAAGCCCATATGTGTCAGGCTCCGCTGTCGAGTAGGTATGGATCAAAAATGGCACAACTCCCTCAGGGAACGCAAAACGGCTGTGTGGTTTTATTATGTGCAGAGAGGTTTTTATAATTGGTATGAAATGCACACATTCCCTGAGCTGAGTGTATCACATATGCAGACACAAAAACACAGTCAAGCATGCAAAAGACTCAAAAATATTCTGAATGCTACGATAGTCACTGGGGAGTGGGAGTGTCTGTGTGTTTGTTTTGAAAGGTAAAGTGTGTTTGTGTGTGTGTGTAGTTGGGGATTCCTTTTAGCAACAAGTCCGTAATAAGACGGAGAGAATTGAACTCTTGTTTCATTTTCACTGTAGTGTTTTTGACTATTAGACACATCAGATACAGGAATTACTTCACATAGACTGACCTGTAACAGACACTAGTTAAAGGTGCTAAATTCTAGCACCCATACGTTTCTCCCTCATGTAAACACTGTTAGCTCTGTCAGCATTGTTGCCATTTTCACTGTTAGCGCTGTTAGCACTGTTAGCGGCAAGTCACCAGCCCAGTTGTCACCATGTTGAGAGCATAGACTGTATATACTGTAAGTAGTGGACGTAGTCAGCGTGACGTCACACATTGGTTTGTGGACTACTGTTTTGAAGGCTCGAATTAAGCATTTTGGCCGACGCCATCTTGGTTTTTTGCGACCAGAATTGACACGAGAGGGTGGAGCTAAGTACTGAACGTTAAATGAGACATTTTTTACCGACCAAAAGGTTATAATTAACTTTAATGAACTGAAAACACACTGTGAAAGAGTTAAAGTTGTAAAACAGAAACACGGACAACTCTTAGACTGGACAACGCCGTGGTAGCAACCTGTCAATCACAAGGTAGCCACGCCCTAAAGCATACCCTGCTTTATGGTCTATTTGACTCTAAATGGGACCATAATTTACTAAATGAACATCATGCTGTATTGAAGAAGACTTGAAACTAGTGATTGAGACCATAAACTTTACAATGTTTACTGAGGTAATAAATCAAGTGAGAAGTAGGGTCATTTTCTCAGGTACCGATAGAGCGCCAGTGTCGAAGATTATTTTGTTGCGGAAGAGGAGATCGGATGGTAGCCCCGAACGAAATGGGGATGAAACCCAGAGGAAGAGAGCTTGACCTGGGGATGCTAGGAAAACCCTCTTTTCCCAAGACAAACAGATGGCTGGAATGCTGTTCCTGAGCTGGTACAGGAGCTGGAAGACAAGCCTGGTAACCCGCAAACGCTTGCCCCAGTCTGTCTCGGTGGATATGAGGGTGCCCTGGGAGCCCCAAGCCTGGGCTTCCTCCACCTGGCCTTGTAATGCAGCCAACCCTTTGGATAGGTTTACTGGAATTGGTAAAGGAGGGCCTTGGGCTGTTACCACTTCTTCGACGTGCAACTTTCTTCTTTGCAGATTGGAGTCAGTCGGATAGCCATGTTCTGTGGTGATGTTGGCTTCCCTGTGGTCCAAGGAAGATGCACCGGAGGGCCAGACCTGTAGGAAACCCCGAGTTTCCTTGGAAAGCCAGGGTCCCCTCCTTCCTTCCTTGGGGCCCTGCACAGTTCTGCCCAGGCTCTTTATGTCAAAGTGAAGAAATTCAAGTAAATGGCGGGAGTTCATTTGACTCTGTTGAGACAAGCAACAGTCTGCTTAATAAGACTCACCTGTTGTATTGGTGTTTGTATTACTTCAGTGTTGGAGACCTTTTCCTTGAGGGCTTCTCCTGGGATAAAGGTGTTAATTACACCAAACATAATTCTTTCTGTGGATGCATTAGTAATTGACCCTGTGGTAATTTACTCATAGTGCACACTTTTTCTCTGCTTTTGCTCTAATTGAATTTCCTGGGTGTAACAAAAGAGATTGCTACGATAAACTGTCATCCTCTTTCTGTCTTCTAATCCTCTGGGGTGTTTTCCCTCACTGTTTGTGTGGTAACTAGTTAGTGGAACCTCGCCTGGCTCGTCTCTGACCTCTACTCTAATTGAAACGTACTGCTGGGAGCAGCTTTGGCATGCATCTGCACCTCATGACCATATCTGTTCACTGAGCCGGCCTCCACCGTTGGACTTATTAGGTCATACTGATGGGAGTGTTTATGTGTCTGTGTGTCCAACAGTGCACATATCTGTGTTAATGTGTGTTTAAGCGTGTCCCGCTGTGTGTGTGTGTGTGTGTGTGTGTGTGTGTGTGTGTGTGTGTGTGTGTGTGTGTGTGTGTGTGTGTGTGTGTGTGTGTGTGTGTGTGTGTGTGTGTGTGTGTGTAACTCTGTGTCTCGGCTTTGCTTCGGGCTGTTGCTTCAGCTCCTCGGCTAATGATGATTTTTCCGTAAACACCCACCTTGACAACACACACATACACACACACACACATCCCACACACAAGCAGAGTACCAGCACCTCTGTTCTTCCTGAGCTCCTGATGTGTTTTTTTTAAACCTAACATTTTTTTCTAGCCAAGATATCCCCTCAAATTCTCTCACCATCCGTCCTTTTGATCTGTACCTCCTTCTCACATCTTACTGCCTCTCAATCCTTCCTCCACTTGCTTCTTTCCTTCCTTACGTCCTTTCCTCACCATTAGCAAATTGGAGTCCCTTTACCAGCAGCTTGTTATCTGGCCCGTGGCCCACGTTCAAAAAGTGCAGCATCCATCATTATCTGTCGCCATGCTCACATTACTATGGGGCGGGATTGCCAACGCTGTATGAAATCTCATTATCAGATCACATGTTGGCTGCAAATTTGGCGTATTCAGACTCCAGCTCTATTGATGTGTGATTACAATTTTGGGCTTCACATCCCGAATGTTTGAACTCACCTGAGGCCTTTAATAAATGATGCTGTGTGTTTGCCCACTGTCCTTGTTTGGTATTAATACAGTAGTTTTTATCAGAACAGGCCAAACAAAATCCATATGCAAATTCAGAGCTTAATGAGTTTGAATTATTTATTTCTCATTATCAGATTCTATCTCACATGATCCATTTCCACTGCCAATCATTTCAGTGGCCTTAGGCAGCGATCCGTGTCATCAGTTTTAATCAACTAATTATTATTTATGTCCACAACTCTTTGAGATCACAGACCTGCAGAAAGGAAGTTTAATGCAGCTCAAGAAGACAGTTGGCTTTTGAGCAAACTTAACTTTTTAAATAGTGAATATGGAAGAAGTTTGAGGCTTGTTTTGGTTTCAAGTCTCTGCTGCTCAGATTTAACTCAGTTCTGAATTGAAGCTTCAGCCAGAGCGGCAGACAGGCAGCTCGACAGGCAGCTCGACAGGCACCCAGATGCACACATTTACATATGTACCACAGACAGGCAGATGAAGCTGTCCGCCAGCCTGTCAGGAATCTGCAGGCATCAATCCATCCAACCAGTCAGCTAGCCACAGTGACCCAGCCGCTTCCACATGAGGCCACCGGTCCTATGTGTACTAATTCGGCAGTGCTGCGGAACCAGGGATCCGGGAATACAATAGAGGGGTTTATCCTGGGAATCCTGGCCTTTCAATGGAGGCCTTTGTGTTCATGGCTGCACTGTTCACTAATGAAGACAACACATGCTGGCAAAAAGCTCATTGTCGCTTTGTGTGTGTGTATGTGTGACGGTGTGGATGAAATGCACAGGCCGAGGGACGAGTATGGGTTGTCCTGCAGCAGACAGTCACAGAGAAGAAACACTATCCATCACATCTACCGTTCTCATTGTGACTTTGCCATTAAAACACTCATTTAGCTCTTCTTTGTTCTTTTTCTTTTACTGCTTTCTTCTTTTTTCTGTTGGTGTTTACATCAATAAGCTATTCTCTCGCTTTTGTTTTTGTCATCCCTCCCTACAAAGATGAATGTCTTTGGCTTTGGGTTGCTGTTGGTTTGTGTTTTTCTCTGGTAATGACGCTGCTGAATGGAGAGTTGATTAGCTTTGCTGTTAGTTGTTTGTGATGTCTGGAAGGCTGCATTTAGTTTAGAAAGCAGAAGTTGACGGTTAGAGAAATGGCTATGGTTCACTGCCTTGGGGTTTGTACAAATGTTTGGAAAAAACATTAAGCTCATTATAGGCAGCATAACGGGGGTTGGGTATTGAATGCGGCGTCTGAATTGGAAGAAATTCCAAACATATAAAAGAAAAGTATTTTCTATTCTTCTAGTCTCAATTCTGCTCACGAGTCCCTCAAAATCACTTTTCATTGCAGAGTTTTGGACTGACCGCACTTCCCTCTACATTGGTGGTTATGCGTGTCTCAAAGCACATGCATAGAGTCAACAATCTGTGGCTAAGCTTCACAAAAGTAAGAGGTGTTACAGCAGAATGTAATCGCGCACAGAAAAGGTTTGCAAGTACGTCTGACATGACTAAACATTTGCTGCTGCATGGTTTAGGAATCATGGTCATCACTTTTTAGTGAATCCACTTTTTAGTGGACGCTTGATGGGCTACCATCGAACTCTTTCCCTCTTGGGCTGCTGTCGCTAGGGATGTGACAGTGAGGAAATTTTTCCACCGCTTAACAAACTTGTGACAACACCGGTGTTACCGATTACACCGGACATTTTACAAGAAAACATGACAGTCAATATGTGTAGCAAGCTTATTTTGATCTTTAACGTCGGATGGCTGCGTGTCTTGGTCTCTCCGGTCCAGCTGTCTCTACGAGGCTGCAGGTTTCCACCTGGCACTGCTCCGCCGTGCACACCGGCTGTGACCGCTCTGTCCTCACGGTGATTACCTCATTAACATTATGTGTTTTTATGTCATTTAACTCTGAAATATTGCCAAATAGGCGCGTTTGATTTTCGCTTCGACACCAAATCCTCCGCCATCGTCTAGTTTGTCAACTCTCTCTCATCCCATGTGTGAGTGAAATATGTCTCCTGCTACTCGGAGCTGAGACTCTGTACAAGCAGACACCTTCACTTTCAGATTGTAGCGTCCGACGTCTGATGTTATGTATTGATAACACGCCGCTGATACGCAAAAATGAACTAAATGGGTTTTATTTCTGTAAAAAAAAGCAAAACGGCGGTGGGTACCTAATATAATCGGTGTATGCTCGACCACCTTGTAACACCGGTAACACCAACTACCACAAGCCAAGCTGTCGCCTGCTGCTCTAAGCTTTCAAACCGAAACCAAAATGGCGGCTCATTTGTCATTTTTTTTCTCCTATATTAGGAAAATAGTTCGCCGAAATGTGTTTCTGAAAACATTTTTTGCGAGAAATAAGCCATGCAGGTGCTGAATCTGTCTGTATTTTAGATAGACAAGTTAGTTTAAAAGTTTGCCAGGAGTTTCCAGAGGCAGTGAGTCGCACCGGACTGCTCTGATTTGCCCCTGATTTCCATAAAGTAGCCCAGACCTCAACTTTATGCAAATGAGGAGCAGCCAACGTGACGCCCGTCTCTCGAATCGCACCGCCACGCTACCAGTTTGCATTGCACGACTGCTTACATATACAACGAATGGGAAGCGTGGAGAGGGCGGAGGCTGTGGACATGTAAAATCAGTGTTGTTGCTTTCATGGGCCGTGCCTCCGCAAAACAACGAAAAATATGCATCTGCAGAAGTGACTATTTCTGTGTTTTTATTTTACTTGTTTACCCAAAAGGGCCATAAATACCTCTCTATTTGTCAAATTGCTGTTTTTTGATGTGGAAATATACTGAAAATGAAATAAGAAAATAGCTTTACAGTTGATTTATAGTTTTCTTAAAAATTATGTAGGTGTTGTGATCTCACATTTATTACAGTGTAAAGCTATATTCTAATATCAAACATAATAAACACATAACACGTTGCTTCATGGTTATGTAGGGCATCTTTATTCAAATCGCACATTTCAAACACAGAGACAATTCAAAGTGCTTTACATAGACAACAATAAAAGCATTGGAACGACATCCATAATTTTGCTTTGTAAGGATAAAGCTAAAGAAGGTTTTACCCTTTCTGAAGAGTTTTGAGCATTTGGCCGCACATTTGGAATAATTATTAACATTAGGACATTAATAATTGTGTGTTTGTTCTCACAGGACTACACAACACCAGCGAACAGAACCATTATGAGGCTCAATACTACTCTTTTCTATCTCACTTTTTGTTCTCCATCTTCCTGTCTTTAAGTGACAGCAGCCGAGTCCGTCTAATTGCTTCCCTGGACAGCAGCTTGTCACTGCTCTCCCTCTCTGTCTCCCTCTCTGTCTCCCTCTTCCTCCCCTCTTTTCTGTCTCTCCCTCTCTGTCATCATCTGTCCATCTGTCTCCTTGTGAATCACCAAATGTAAATCAGCACAGGCCACGCAAATGTGATGCGCCTGTTATCTTTGATCACACTCAACACACACACACACACACACACACACACACACACACACACACACACACACACACACACACAGACACAGACACACAGACACAGACACACATACATAAACACACCATGTCACTGTCCTTATTAGCTCTTGCTGTCAGGCTGAGTGAATATGTGAATATGTCATATCATGTTTCACGTTTTTGCGCACGCTTTTCTTTTGTGTGTTTGTGTGTGTGTTCATAATTTGAAATCCTTCAGAGTTTCATTAGGCCAAGTGCACTGTGGGTAGCTAATGAAGCGACAAGTACCCCCACGCACACACGCTTTTCGACTAGTTAAAAAAAACGTCCTCGTGTTTGACACCAAGAGCGGGGAAGAAAACGACGATGATGATTGTGATGCTTCTCTTTCCTTTGCCGGTTCTCACCAGCATTATTGTTCCCTCATTACAAGGCGACTGTCAATAACATTGCCCATCACATTTGTTTCTTAGACAAGTGTGAAACAGCACAATGGCGACACCAGCAGCTGCCTCATTGTTCCTGTATTTCACATCCACAAGTCCATAACTAGAATAGTTTTTTCATTTATGTATATTATAATGTCAGAGTGTCCTGTCATTGTAGATTGCAAACATACATAGCGGAGATGTACACATATACAGATATATTTTTGTATACAGTGGTGTAATAGTTACAGCAACTCATGCACAAAGACTTCAACTTAATGAATCTACAGGTCCCACAGTCTAATTCAGTGGTTCTCAAACGCTTTTCTGTCATTCCCCCCTTTGGCAAAAGAAATATTTTCACAGATCGGGTATAGCAGGGGGGTTCACTGGTGGGTGACAGTTTAAAACAACAACAAAAAAGCCGTCCACCAGCTGTGCTGTGGTGGCCAGTGCACGGGCCCTCTCTGGCAACAGGCCCCACTGCCCTGGCTACACTCTCTATATTTATGCCACTGGCAGGGGATCACATACAGTTACGGGTTTTGGTTTCAAAAATAGCTTTCTTGGAGTCCATTATTGCCTTCAACCATTTTGCCGAGTTTTATTCAACTTTGGCCCTGATCAGACCTGGTATTAACATGCTTCCTCAGTGATCGGATCACGAGTGGACAGCTTTAAGTACAGGTTTGACCACATTCAAGACGCATTGAGGTCAGATCTTTTAGACCACATTCAGAGGTGGTCTGGGCCACATGTGGCCACATTCTTTTAGCAGTGTGTACGCGAATGTGTCCTGGGCCACATTAAGGACTGCCTACTCCACTGACATCCTGCTCAGATCAGCGGGGTCTCTGCGGTCCTCAGGTGAATAGACGGGCAGACGTGAGCGCTTGTCTGGCTCGCAGCATGGAAACGGCCTCTGTGCTCTACTGTATCCTGTCGGTACAACTGTCGGCTACATATCTATAGACTAGGCACGGAAAGTGCATTATTATCATTCTGTCACATGTGTCTGTGTTTTTGTTCCGCTGCTTTGCACGGAGCTGACACCCGCCTGCTTGCCCACTCGCTCTCTCTCATCCCCGGCTCTCTGAAGCTCTGTACTCCAATGTTGCCTGGCAAAGGCAGCGGTGCCGGCGGTGCGGAGGTCCCCGGGGATCGCCTGTACAATAACCTTTTATTTTGATGTTAATACAATGTACCAGAATTCACTAATATGTAGGATACTACTACTGACATTACTGTAATATTACGTCACAACATCCGCTGTATCAGCCGTGTGTTTACTACGTGTTTATTTGCATATAGAGCGGGGAAGTGAGATCGGATCACAAATGGTCACTCAAGACGCAAGTGTGAACAGACGTACTTAAAGCTGCCCACTTGTGATCCGATCACTCAGGATGCATGTTAATGCCCGTTCTGAACAGGGCTTTATATTACACTGTCAAAGTTTGGGCTTTGCCTTGTGGTCAGCAATGACTGTACACAATTCTGAAGAATAATTGTGGCATCTTTTTTATCTTCATACAACCAACAGCAGCAAAGTTACTGCTGTAGAAATGTAAATAACTTGAACCCCAGCTGTGGCAAATACAGTTTTTAAGCTCCCCCGTTGACAATCAGAAATAATGTTTTGAGAAAAATGCAGGCATCTCTGAAATATGGAAAAATATGCAGATGTCTCATTAAGTCATAATCACTTACTGTGTATAAACCCTCAAGTTTCTCTTTTCAGTAACCAGAGTTTGCAACCGAGGTGTTTTTTTATCTGTGTTTCACACCAACGCACAAGAAAAACACACAAATGGTCTAACCCCTTTTAGTTGGACTGTACAGCACACATAGATGTACACATGTACACATACACATAATGTTACTAGTGTATTCTGCTCACAGTATTATCAGGGCTGTCAACCTTGCTTTCTTTGTATAAGGAGCACACACAAGATTAGAAGAGCTCATGATAACCAGCTGACCACAGAAACACACAGAGAAACCCACACCTGGTCTTGAGTCTTCAGAGTGCATCAACAGAGGAAGTCGTGCCTCCCTGAGGTATTGTCATGATCCAGTTTTGAATATGCAGATTTACCAGTGTGGTCTTGTTTTTTTTGTGTTGGAGAAAAAGAAATAAATGGGAGAGTGAGAGACCAAGTGAGCTAAAATGTAATTGAAGCATTCTTTCTATTGCATTTGTTTAGATTCTTTAAATGTATTAATTTAAATATGACAATTTGTCATAACAAATACTCTTTTTTTGCATCTTGAATCGATTCCCTTTTGTAGTTTGTATGTAGTTTCTGAGAAAACAGAACCTTCTGGTTTCACTTGTGTGTATGTGAGTGAAGTGTGAGACACTGTCACAGGTGTTTGGTTTCACTAATGTGTACGAGAGCTGAAGATTACGTTAACTCACATTAGAGCCTCGATTAATTCATATTTCCATTATTGATTAATCTGCCAATTATGTTCATGATAAATCATTTTGTCCATTAAAAGTTCTTCAGAAAGAAAAGCATAACATCCTTTGGCTTTTTGTTTGAAAAGTGACAAGTGAAATGATTCATCAATTACCATTGTACAGGTGTTTGTGTTGTTGTGTCTGCACATGGTGACACATCTGTTTTCAAATACTCCATTTGAGCCAGTTTTGTCATTTAAGATTAGATTTAGGTATTTGGTTAGATCATAGATCAAATGCAGTGTTTTTTTCACTCAAGAAGAGGGGAAGGCAGAAAGGACAGGAAGGAGAGGAGAGGAGTGAAAAGCACCTGCAAAATGGGTGGTGGTAGGAGGTTAAGGAACCGAATTGATGGATGGAGGATGAAGGTTAGGATTGACTTAAAATGACAGATTTTGTGACTAATGGTAGAAATGGACGGACGGAGGGGAGGGCATGATGGAGAGAGAACAATGAGAGAGACGGAGTCATCTACTGGAAGGATCAATAGATGAATTGATGATACAATGGCCGACAGGGGCGGGATCTCATGCACAATTAAAAGGCATTATTTATTTATTTTTTTTGCTGTCCGAAAGTATTTGGTGTCAAAGTTTTTCTTCAAACTGCAGACTGAGTAGCTGTACTTGCTTTTATCATTTGTTTAAATTCAGATTTAAATCAGAAGGCACTATTTTATTTATGTTTCCACTAAAATGCAATCCATTATATAGTATATATAGTATACTACAAAACTTTACAAAAGCACACAAAATTATATTTGTGGATATGTTAAATGACGCACCCGTTTTTAGAGTGAAATGTTTCAAAGAGGGACAGGGCGGCTGAGTGAACAATGCAGCCGTGGGCGGGTGAGTAGGCGGCTGGTTGAAGAGATGCCGAGTGGCAGGTCCACTCAGCAACTGCCTCTTATGCATCTCATCCCTCCAGTTCTCTATCTCTCTGTTCAGCTACATCAAACACCCACCAACCTCATATACCTTTCTGTAACATTTCAATACTACTGCTACAGCTGATGACAACAAACACAATAATAAGAAATCTTGTTGTCCGTGTTTGATTTTGTAGCCACTATTTCTAAATATTAATATCTTTGTAAAGTTACTTGTTTGAAAGTGATTTTATATTCTGTTACATTTGGTGACTGCTGAATTCATGTTGCAATCAAATTTCAGGATAGTTCTGGTCCTCTGCTTCCCTGCATCTTGCTCCACACTTGTTGCATATCGAGTTCTACCTGTTTGTGGTGTTGCTGTTGCAGAACTGAATAAGACAAGAGATGCCTGCACAAAAGCTGATTCTGACATTCAGGTGTACAGTGTGGACGGAGGAAACTTTGCCACATCCACAATTATTCCTTTGGATGATTTCAGTTAAACAAACAGCTTTTAGTTGGGTTAGGGCCTAAAATATAAATATATATTATTAAGGGCTGTCAATCGATGAGAGTATTTAATCGTGATTAATCGCAAATTAATCGCACCTTTTTTTATCTGTTCAAAATGTACCCTTAAAGGGAGATTTGTCAAATATTTAGTATTCTTATCAACATATGAGTGGGCAAATATGCTTGCTCTATGCAAATGTATATATATATATTTATTATTGGAAGTTAATTAACAACACAAAACAATGACAAATTTTGTCAAGAAACCCTCACAGGTACTGTATTTAGCATAAAAGATATGCTCAGATCATAACATGGCAAACTCAAGACCAACAGGCAACAACAGCTGTCAGTGTGTCAGTGTGCTGACTTGACTATGACTTGCCCCAAACTGCATGTGACTATCATAAAGTGGGCATGTCTGTAAAGGGGAGACTCGTGGGTACCCATAGAACCCATTTACATTCACATATCTTGAGGTCAGAGGTCAAGGGATCCCTTTGAAAATGACCATGCCAGTTTTTCCTCACCAAAATTTAGCGTCAATTCTGAGCATTATTTAACGACATGGTTGGTACCAATGGATTCGTTAGGTTTTCTAGTTCCACGTGATACCAGTATCTTCACTCTAGCTTTAAAACTGAGCCTGCTACAACCTAAAAATTGCAAGTTGCGTCAATGCATTAAAGAAATTAGTGGCGTTAAAACAAATTTGCATTAATTTTTACACCCCTAATATTATTATACACAAAGGTTTTGTGTTGGGTGTCAAATCATGGCGGCCGGCTCCGTGAAGAGGACCCACTTCCTATGTAGATATGAACGGCTCATTCTAAGGTAACAAAAACACAATGATTCTTATTTTCAGGTGATTATACACTAAAGAAAACATTAATATTAGATTCCATATCTGCCAAAGATCCCCCTAAATGCTACACACACAAAGAATTTTGCATTTTTCTGACTGTCAGCAAAGCAGCTTCTCCAGTCTGTTGCAGGAGCAGCCACCAATTCTGGGAAGAAAAGCCCAAAAACAAACAAAAGACCAACTTTACTTGATCAAAACCAAAGATAGGCAGGTCCAGACAAGTCCAAATCAAGATGAGAGATTGGAAACTGAGTGACCCAGACTGGACTGGTATTACACTGACGGTCAAAATAAATGTGGCAATGATACCCATTCAAAGTGCTATCAGCCATATTTTTTAATCATAATAAAAATCTATTGAACCCAAAAAATATTCAAGCCCTAATGTAAGCTTGAAGCCTCCAATGGAAGTGGCTGCAGTAATGTGGGGAGGACTGATGGATGAAAACAGCGATAGAGAGGAGAAAAAGGAAGCAGAATGGAGAGGAGGTGGTGGTGGTGATGGAGAGGAGAGTGTGGGAGGGCCGACGTGTTGGAAGACAAAGGACTCTGAGGATGAGAGGACCCGCTGGAGAGAGAGGGAGAGGATGAGAGAGGAGGACGCAGCTCGTCTGAAGTGTTTACTCATGTAGATGCTGTAGCACAGTGGCGGGGAGGAATATAAAGCCACAGAAACGTAAGGGAGGATGAGGGTTTATTGGTGTTACAGAGGCACAATCATGACTGTGTCATAACTGTTGTGTGTGTTTGTATTTGTAGACACAACTTGCCGGTGCCACTTATCACTCTCGTCCTGTTTTTATCTTTTATTTGTGAAATAGTCCTTTGTAACGTATGCCTTTCAGACAATGCAAATGTTTGGGTAACCTTTCAGATCACAGCTCCTTCATCTCAGAGATGATGTTTGCTGTGATCTGAGGATTTATACACTTTGTAGTTCGCAGTCAAAAACATCCTTGGGGGGCCTTCATTGTTAGGATGAGTCACAGGAGACTCGGTGCTCTTACTGGTGTGTATAATTTGTATGTGTGTGTGTGTGTGTGTGTGTGTGTGATTGATAAGGAAAGAGCAGCAGATCCATAGAGAGCTCATCCTTCCCGGCCTGTCACACACACAGACAGATGATATTACCTTTAGTTCAGGTTTGAAATTGCAATGATGATGTAATTTCTAAACACCGTCCTCGGCTCCGTGGTTTCCTCTTATCTACCTTTCATCTCTAAAGCAAATTGAAATCTTAGACATCATTACTCAAGGAACTTTTCACCTTTAGCACAGAAGAAGAATCGGTGAAATGGATGAAATTATAATTTTCTCACTTGATGGCCTGTAAAGGATGAAGGTATCATTGTTGGTGAAATTTCTCTTTTAAATTGTTTTGTAGTGTTGCTCTTGGATCACTATTTTGGATAATAACTTGTCTCTTGTCAAAGCTTTCAGATGCAAAACAGGAAAAAATAGAAATTAGCTGTAAGTCAAGGTTATATTATAATAGGCCAGGAATTGCTGAGCATAGTCTAGTTCAGGAAGACAATGGAGTTGCAGCGCTGCTGCGTCTTTGTGGTGATCACAAACAGGAGCTGTTTGAATAAGCAAAATACACCTGAAGGATCCAATCTTTTGTTAATCATATTTAACTAATTTTGATCCTTGGCCTACAAAATGTAACAACCAGGGTCTAGCTATTTTACTGAATATCAATAAGTTGACGGTATTATTTAAAACGAGACAAGTCCACAGCCATAGTAGCTCTGTGAGGGAGCATTTAGTGATGCTTTATGTCAGCATGCTAACATGATGGTATTTTGCAGCTATAATGTTTACCATGTTTACCATCGTAGCTTATGTTGTGTTCACGTCATATGGGATGAGTAATGAAAGTACAGGCAGACTGATAGATGAAGAGTCAGAGAGGTGGGGAAAGATTTCTTTGTTAACTGACAATTCAAGATGAATGTATGATTACTAAACTGGACTTTTAAGGGTTTAAAATACTGTGCATAAACACGATTACATTATATCCATCATATTTGGGTTAATTATATTGAATGACAAACTTTAGCTGACGTCTATGTTTACTTGGTTTTTCAGGCACTTTCATTTTATTAAGTGCCAATTTGCATATATCAGAGCTTTCAGAAAATATTGAGTTTCCCAGTCGTTAATTACAACTTGGATGTTGACTTGAACAATATTTACAAGTCAACCCTGACTCCTAAAAAAATACATTCCCACACAACTAAACCGCATTCTCAATTACGTTTCGTGGGAAACTTATTTTCTCCTGGATTAGTGAACTTTGACTTTTAGTTTAGTTTGAGTCTCCTGGGGGAAAGTCCTGAGTTTGTTGGACTCATCCACCTCCTCTCCCACCTGCTCTTAGTAGATGTTCTCGCTTGTTATACTCATTATTATGCCACATATCTTTGAATAGCGTTATTATTAGGGCTGTCAATCGATTACAATATTTAATCGCATTCAATCGCATGATTGTCCATAATTAATCGCATTTAGCATAAAAAATATGCTCAAATCATAACATGGCAAACAGCTGTCAGTGTGTCAGTGTGCTGACTTGACTATGACTTGCCCCAAACTGCTTGTGATTATCATAAAGTGGGCATGTCTGTAAAGGGGAGACTCGTGGGTACCCAGAGAACCCATTTACATTCACATATCTTGAGGTGAGACGTCAATGGACCCCATCGAAAATGGCCATGCCAGTTTTTCCTCGCCAAAATTTAGCATAAGTTTGAGTGTTATTAAGCCTCCTTCACAACAAGCTAGTATGGCATGATTGATACCAATAGAAACCTCAGGTTTTCTAGTCTCATATGATACCAGTATTTTCTTTCTAGCTTCAAAACTGAGCCTTGAGGTCGGAGGTCAAGGGACCCCTTTGAAAATGGCCATGACAGTTTTTCAGTTATTTAATCTGATGCTATTCAATTGTATAATACTTTTCAATGAAAATTGTACCCATTTGTTCTAGTTATCAGCTTGAAATTCAAGGAGTTACCAAGCATTTTTAAAGTCATCAAGAAAGAATTCACATGTGGATTGAACTTCTGGAGCGTTTTCCCCCGTCAGCCCGCTGAGTTGTTTACTTCTGTGAGACGCCTTTCTCCACCTGAGACTTTCATCTAGGCCTCAGGGCCAAGATGAAACAGCAGGACCACCTTCCACACAGCACGAGGACCAGCCCCTCGAGTTTCAGGGGTCCGTCGCGGCGTTCGTAACTCCCCTGTTTTTAATTAGCTGCTTCAACAGGGAGCGTGGCAGCAGAATTGCAGCCTTCGAGGTGATTTCAACGGAAGATTTTCTTTTCTTTTCCTGTAGCCCGTACACACTCCTCATAGGAGCATGTGTTATAATCGACACGCTCAGAAGCAGAGACCCATAATTAACACGTATGCGCTTTTTTTTTCATGTTTTCTCTTTGTGTTTTTTTTTTGTGGCAAAGTTCACTTGGAAGCCCACTCAGTGATTGCCAGGCTCTGAATTATAAGATTATTTTGTAAGCTATTTAAGCGTCTTAGAGGTCTCCCTTTCACTGCTGGAGAAAGTATTGTGCAGAATTTGACGTCAGCCCCCGCTTGTCGGGCTGCACTGTGTCATTAGAGGCAATAAAAAGAGAGAGAGCTTTAGCATAAAGCCCAAACCATATTCTCTCCATCTCCTCGTAATGCCTAATGTTAGGTGGCGTACTTAGCGGGTTAAAACCAGATTAGGCTCTCAGCTTAGTGTAAGAGATCCATTACAGTGTGCGAGTGTGTGTGTGAGTGTGTAAGAGTATTAGATGGGGTTTGAGGTAATTGATTTGGGTGGAGGCGGTATCTGAAGACAGACAGAGGCACATGGAAATGGAGATAGGGAAACTGGGAGCGAAGTGGTGAGAGAGACCAAAGGACAGACAGGCATAAAGCCAATAGATATGAAGGAATACAGTAGTCAGAGAGCAGTAAGGTGGGAAGGAAAGGCGCAAAAAGACAAAAACGAAGAGATCGATAGAGATGCAGTAGAGGGAGAAAGACAAGTACAGGCAGGCTGATAGATGAAGATTCAGAAAGGTGGGGATACATTTGCTTGTGTGTTAGTCTGATCCTGACCTGACCTTGCATTAGATCTGCCTACATTGATGTTCTCTGTGAAAACTAAGACGCCTGTGGAGCAGATGTCCCGATTGTTGCTCATTTCAGCATTTTCCATCCAAGACTGCAGCGCCTACTGGATCTGCACATGCACTGAGTCATAGATGCCTGCACATATTTTATACACTTTGTAGTCTTTGTATTGTATTTTTTAAACCAAATAATGTGGATATAGAGGGTTGGTCAGTATGCAGATACAGACTGTAGCTTTGATGTAAGATAAAAGAGGTGGTGTTTGTGTGCAGGTCAGTGGGGGCGTCCTGCATTACAGATGCTTTTAAGCCACCTCCAGATCTCCTGTCTGCTCCGCATATATTTGACTGTTAAATACATTTTGATTTGACGGCCCGCATCAGAGTTGAAAGGGAACGTACATGTCCTGCCAACATTGAGACAATGTCCAGATTGTCTATAACTGCTCCCTGCATTTAAATTTGATTAACAATGTAAGTCCGTTATCAAGAGAAAATCCCAACAAGTTTCCAGCTCCTCAAATGTGAGGATTTCCTGCTTTCTGTGTTTTATATCCTTAAAACATCCCGTTTGGACCAAACAAGCAATGTGAAGACGTGATCTTGGGCAGTGGCGCCAGCAGCCGTAATGAGTGATGAGTTGTCGTAATTAGGTTTTGGAGGTCTTGCTATTGCAAATTGTTGTTGCTGTCCAACTATTGATGCTGTTAAATGAGGGAATCCGATGCTTTTGCGCTAAAGGACGACTTTTATTGCACTTTTCTCTGGGCTATGGTGCCTAATGCACGGGCTTACTGAAGCTGAAGCCCTGGCAGTGAAAATCTTGTTTTTGAAAGGCTAAACGGCAACAAAAATGGATTGAAGCAGAATATTTCATGAAGTAAAAACATGTTGTGAATTTTTGAAATGATCACAAACGTACATCTATCTTTTTTCAATACATTTTGACTTTTGGACTTTACAACAAAATGAATCAATAGATTTGAATGTTAATTTAGAATTTGAATGTCGACGTCATGAATGTGTGTGTACTGTATGCATGTATGTATGGGATATGTGTGTGTGTCAATGATTATGTGTTGAAATGTATATAAATTATTGTATGTTAAAATGTTTTTAATGTGGACTCTCGGAAGATTAGCCAACGAGGTAAAAGAGAGAATGAATGAAGCTTCTGGGCTTCGAACTATTCAATGCAGCCCTACATATTGTCTTATATTGATGAGTTTCACATTGTGTTTACTGATGAGGAGGGCACTTTTTGTTGCTGTCCATTGAAGGGGGGTGCTGCATTAATGTTGTGAAGGGATAGAAGGGTTTTCACCGTCCATAGCCCCAGGGCCTAAAGTAATATTAAAGCACTTCTTCTTATCTTATCTTATTTAGCTGGCTGGTGCTGTTTTTCAGGCCTATTGGCTGGTCTTTGAAATGTGTGCGGTAGGCTAATCAGAGTTTTATGGTGGTGGTGTTGTATTGGCAACGTTAGTGCAAAAAAAAACATAAATCAATCTTTCTCTCTCTCTTGCTCGCTCACTCGCTCGCTGAGTAGACTGCGTATGTGTGTGCATGGGAACATGGATGTTAAAGGTAGCCTATAAATGGGCGGGCGGTTATTGTGAACACTATGAAATACTATGAATCCTGCAGGCACCACTGATTGTGATGGACATCCCCCCTTCTCCCCTCACATTTTATACACTTAACAATTAATTGATCAATCAAAAATTAACCAGAAAATTAATTGATAATGTAAATTGTTAGTTGCAGCCCTACCTTCATTTTTTATAGATCTTCAAATCTATCAAACGTTGTTTCCAAAGTTGTTTTAATGTGATTTTTTTTTTCACCATGTCATACAAATGTGAACTTTTTGTGGTTGTTTGAGTTGATGTTAAGCATGCTTGTTTGACAACTCTGTATGACACTGTACTTTAGGAACTGGTTTGTGCCAACAATATTCGTCTTAAATGAATATGATACCATAATTCCAGAGTGAAATACCTCATTTAGGCTTGAAAGGTGGCTCTAAATGTTAGCAGCTTGCTGCTGTGGAGAACGACTGCTCTATTTGATTTTTGGAAAATGTCGAACATATGCAATAATGGTGGAAAAGTGAGTGGATTCTGACTCATGAGTGGTCTGAGAAGTTTCTTTTGGGGTTTTTGATAAGTTTTTAAACTTTTGTTTTGCCTTGCCATACCTTCAGGTTGTGAAGGAGCTGAACATGCTGTCTTGAAATAGAAGCCACATAGATGCAACCAGTTTTGACGGAGTAATCATGGTTTGTGATTGTAGCACCATTTTTTAGCACCAAAAATCACTCATCACTCTGAAGTTTTCTGGCTGTGTTGCTACTTCTGATGAGTGGCAGAGACACCAGCTGCCAATGTTTCCATTTGAATAATTTAACAAACAATCACTGAGTGATTTATGGGACTGGAACCTAAACTCCGGCATTCAACTTTCCATTTCCTATTTCCTATCTATCGTGCACTCTGGATGACTTGGCATTATGTGATGTTGCTTTTGTCGCTGTATTGTTCAGATGCTGTGTGTGGTTGCCGAAGAGTATATCACCTCATACTTACTCATTATGGAAGATTCTCAAAAATACTGATTGTTTTCCAATATTTATCACATGTGAAATGTAGGATAGAGTAACATTTATGTCCCTGTGTGTATATATATATATATCATCACGTTATCCAGGTTTGTAATCAGTTTTTGTCTCTTGATACCTTCATTCTGTGTCATTTAAATACAGACTCAATATTTAAGGATGAAGCCTCTTTGGTTTCAACAAATACTAAATTTGAATTCTGTGTGGTGGATTTGGCTTCTCTGTCTCTCATCACCAGTAATAGAAGACAAGCGCTACGAGTGGTACTCAACTTAGCCTCCACACTACCAGTTTTCAGGCTTTCACTTTCACTTCCAACATGTAAATGGGAACACAAAAATGGGATACCTCAAAAACATGCCGCTGTTTTTGGTTTCTAGGGCTGGGTATCGGTACTCGACACCTTTAAGGCATTGACCAAAATAACCCAGTACCAAGTAGTATCAGAACTTCTCCAGTCAAACGCTACCTGCACCCAGATCTAGAAAAAATAAAGATTATGTGAGCGTAGTGGAGCGCGAGCAAGCGGGGAGTGTAAGCGGAAGGATTTTGGTTGGAGCGCGGAGCATATTTTTAAAAAAGTTGGAGCGTCGTCTTATCTCCTGTTCGATCCCGCTCCAATTTCACTCCGATACCACTCACACCAGGAGTCCCAAGCCTGCCCGTGTGAGCCCAACTCAGAATATATAATTGCGACGGCTTCGTAGGATTGTTTCAGACTTGTGTGATTCAAACATTTCCAATAACTACAGAGTTTTGTAAAGTCCAAAAGTCAGCAGTTATTGAAAAAAGATAGATGTAATTATATGTAACATATTTTTATCTAACGAAGTATTCTGCTTCAATCCATATTTTTTAATGTTTAGCCTTTCAAAAACAATATTTTCACTGCGGTCAAAAATGACAATTCAATGTGTTGTATATAAGGAAACTGGAAACAGCCTCAGGCAACACCCTAATGAAGTCAAGGTAGCTAAAAACATTTGGTGAATAAAGCATGGTGTCCTGGAGAAGAGTTGTGCGATGTGTTTTAATTTTGAAGGACTTGCATTGAAGCAAAAACAAACCATATCAGGATACTAGTGTGTCATGTATGTAAAATTACTCAAAAATGCCTCTGCCTTTCACTGATTCTTAGAGACACCATCATCACCAATAAACTATAATTTAATTTCAGAGTATTTGGACAAAAACATAGTTTGCATTGGTCAGTCCTACTGACAGCAGAGCAGGCAGTGGATGCAGGGAGGAAGTAAATATAGTAGCTCCAAACTCAATAAAACACATCTCAACCAACATGAAATAGTCTCTGTATTAGATGTGTTTGAAATACACTTCCCCAACAGTAGCCAATTTATGCATGGTGGGAGCTGGTATGTCCACTTGTGAAATACTATTTCAAGAACAACATGTGCAGGACTTCAGGGTCAAAATAACAGCAGGCGAGTCCGAAGCTTTGATAAAAGACATTGTGTTGTGTTCTCATCCAGGTGTATGACCACAGGGGCAGTGATGTCCGGAGGCATGGTGACATTTTCCTGCAGGTCAAAAGCTCACAGTGCAAGGCCTGCACCTGTCTGTAGTGTTTAAGGTGCTCTTTAATGGATCTCTCCAAAATCACACAAACTGCTTATCCTGTTTCATTTTGATTAGACACATTTTGACCAGCCCAAACCTGAGCTTCGGCTAAATCGACACAATCTTTTATTCAGCACGAAAAAGTACATTTTGTGCTATTCTACTACTGTACAATGAATCTTTATCTTATCTCCTACTAAGATGTGATGGAACTCATTTAAAAACTGAACACTGGTAGAAGTTGTTCATCACAAAGCCCTTTAACTTCATCACCATGGTTACACTGGACCCCAGAAATTGTTTCTCAGTATGAAATAGCATTTTTATTTTTATGCATGTTTGATTTGGCCGTACTAATGCCCTCTGTGTTCTCACTTGACTTCACGGTTATGTTTACAATTCAAATGAATTCTCTTTGCTTTTTGACACTTCAGGGTGCCAGAAGGTGCCGTAGTTATTTTTTACTGCTCAGCAATGTCTGCTGATTATAAATGGTCAAATCTGAGAGCTGCATAATACAATTTCACTTTTAAACTGCTGGTCTCTTGGGCAGGTCCAATGGGGCAGCAGAAATACTGCTCAGTAGTT
This sequence comes from Sebastiscus albofasciatus, assembly GCA_916701655.1. Taxonomy (NCBI): domain Eukaryota; kingdom Metazoa; phylum Chordata; class Actinopteri; order Perciformes; family Sebastidae; genus Sebastiscus; species Sebastiscus albofasciatus. Next base: position 59,051 of record CAKAOI010024336.1, on the reverse strand, counting down.
TCAACATAAGTTGTTTAAAGTGATGATGGAAAGTCTCATTTCCCTTTTTATCCATATTGTTGCAGCTGTGATGTGAATGGATGATTCTCTGTTTGGAAGTCACAGCTGCTTTCACAGGATGTTAGTAGTAGTAACGTACTACTTAGATGTTTTATGACTTATTGGATAGTTGGGTGCAGCATTGTGTACATTATGTATCTAATCATTGGTGAATTGCTTCAGCTGACATATACAGTATATCAGTGTTATTCAGGAACTGGGCAGAGATCCCAGTTTTCCCTCCTTGTTGAGTTTTGTGGTGGTTTAGTTTAGGGCTGCCCCGTCTTAATAGATTAGTCGACTAATTGCTCATTTTGGTCTTAGTCAACTAAGATATCCTTTGTCGATTAGTCGTTTATTATGCTTTTTTCCAAGCTGAATGACTTACTTATGAGCACACAAGATTTAAAGTTGTGCTTTTGTGTGATTCTTTGTGGAGAAACTCAGTTTTATAGATCTGTCGATTAAATCAACTACTCGATTAAAGGACAAAATCGTATGAGTGTTAGTTGACTAAGAATGTCTTTGGTTGAGAACAGCCCTAGTTTTGTTTCAACACATTCTCACTCCCAACTCGTCAAATACCGCCGGTCAGTGCCGCTTGACAACAGAAATCGACGCACGGGGTGCCCCTCTTGCGTTACTTTTGGATGGACTGGGGATGGCATGTCAATATACGTTCGTTACAGGTATAGTGTCCTTTCAAAATTAACTGTGGTTTCAACAGGACGTTAGGTTTAGGCAACACAACCACTTAGTTGGTTGACGTTAACTTCACTGACTAACGACCCACGCGACTCATGGGACTGACGATACCGACGACTCACGCGACTAATGACTGACGTGACAAAACAAGTCAACGTTACTTTTAGTTTCACACGGGACATGAACACCGGTCTCCTGGTTGAAAGTCTTGTGTTTGTTTGACCCATCCACCACCCCTCCTGCCCGCCCTGAGCTGACTCTCATGCTTTTAATACTACGTCACTTGCTCCGACCGTCGAATATCGCCCCGGGTGGGTTTACATTGGAGTTAGCTGAAAGCCCGGTTTGTCACATACTGTCGCTAAAGGGTACCTCCGTGCGCCGGTTTCCGATGCCGAGGGGCGCTGCCCAATCAGTGGTATTTGACGAGTGAGACCGGGTTGTTAGTTTTGGCTAGCCAGTTGAGTTTTTGTCTTTTTCAGTGTGTATATTGTTTCCTTTGAGCCTGTTGTTTTTTCACATACACATTAACTACACATTACAGATCAATTTATTACCACCTCATTTCACAGCCCGTGAATCTGTCCGTGGCAGTTTTCATGTGAGGCTGTTTAAGGCTTCATAGGCTTCTAGTGTAATTTACGTTCACCCGTGTTCTTCCCTTTCAGCCTAATTACGCAGTTGTTTATGTGTGTGGTTTTATCAATGGGGTTTTACACAGTGTTTTTATATTTTAATCTTGGAGCTAGGTATCACCGTTGAAAAGAAAGGAAGCCTATTGGGAATTCTTATCAAGGCTTCACTGACTGGATTGTAATTTATGAATAAATCTCAAAGCTTCATCAACAGCCTTCACTTCACAGGACGGCTTTTCTCATTTTGTAGGCAAAAACTGACAGCCTCTATACAGGTGATAACCTTTGTTGCGTCACGGGACTAAAATGAAATTGGAGTCTTCTTTCAAATACAGCTGACGTATTCAGTTTCAGGAAAGGGAGAGAGATCATCTTCTGGAAAGAGAAAGAGAAAACAAACATGAAACTCCGGCCGTGATTGGTAGAGATACTCTGTGATGATAATGTGACGTTAAGAAATATTATCATTGGCATGGAAAAGAGGCTATCATTTGTCTTTAGGTATCATAATTAAATTGCCATTAGTATTTAACTGTAGTATTCATCAGTATTACTGTTTCTCTGACACATATATCAGTTTAGATAAGATGTGTATGTGTGTGTGTCACAGTGGATTCCCCCTACATAGTGGCTCCCTATTGGCTTTCTAGCTAATGTGTTGTCTTTCTCTCTGTGTATCTGTGTGTCTGTCTTTATGACTGTCTGTCAAACTTTTATCCCTTTTTTTTTTTTGCCACATTCGGACTGTCATTTATTTTCTTTGCTTTTCATGTGAGTTGTTTTTTGCATGTTTCTTGACTGTGTGCATCCTCCACTCCAAACTGCTTTCTGCCTGTTTTTAAATGTCTGCCATTAAATGTATGTTCGTGTTTGTCTCCGTCTGCTCGCCTCTCACGCGTCCTCGTCCATTTACGTGTGTGTGTCTCTTTCTTTGTGTCTGTTCTTCGTCTCGTCGCTGTCTCCATAATGTCCCCTCCTCCAGCCTTTGTGACTTTGCTGAACGGGGACCAGGCTCAGGATGCCATCCGCTCCCTCCATCACAGCACTGTCCGGGGACGCCTGATCAATGTCACGCTGCAGCCCACCGACTCCCTGCTCTGCCTCACCAACCTGCCCCACACCTTCACCGCCCAGCAGTTTGAGGAGCTGGTACGCGCCTACGGGAACATCGAGCGCTCCTTCCTGGTGTACAGCGAGCTGACGGGCCACTCCAAAGGATATGGGTTTGTTGAATACATGAAGAAGGATTCTGCTTCACGGGCCCGTTCTGAGCTGCTGGGCCGACCGCTGGTATGTTAGAGCAGTTGTTATAATGATACTGTAATGTTTGATTATTTCATCTTATAGTTACATTTATCTATATGACTGAAAGATGTTAAAAGGCTCCAGTTTTTTTAACCCTTTGGATTTGGACAAAAGATGCACTTTAGTTTGTTGGGCTAAACTTGAATTGATTTGACTTGAATTGGCTCGATTTTACTGCATTTAAAGGGGAACACCACGTAAATTAAGAATTCCAATATGTTATTTCCATAACCTAGTAAAGTTCAATCAATATTTGTGAACATGAGCTCCTCTCTCTCAAAGCCAGAAACCAGAGAAGTAAGTCTCAAACTTGCGATGTCATAGTGTATAAAGTCTGGAGCTGCTCCATAGACAATGAATGGGAGGCGGATTTCGTTCCACAGGATGTTTGTTTTCTTTTTTATACCCAAATGAGCTTTATTCTATTGTAGTGTTGTCAGTTGTGAAACAGAACATTTTCCCATATACTCAGAATATTCCTCCCTATAGAGTGCTGCAGGGATGACGGGATGTTTGTAGGCCCAAAGAACCCATTGACTTCCAGACGAGAGAACTGTAAATGCTAACTTATTTCCGCGTTTTAGGACTCATTCCTGCAGCACTCTATACATTATCCATGGAGCAGTTCCACACTTTATACCCACTTCACAAGTCAATGTTTTAGCACTCTAGCTTTTGGATTTGGGAGAGACTTGTTCATGTTTACTAATATTTTTTGGACTGTCTTAGGAATAATATTTTGAAAATGGGTGTAGTTCCCCTTTAAATTTATGTGATTTTACTTGATCTGATAAAATCTTACCTCACATTTTCTTTTAAGTTGCCTGATTGTAACAACAGATTTGATTATACTGGATTGGCCTTCTGGCCAACACGAAGCAGGTTACATATTTATATAGATTGGGTTAATTTAGCTCCAAACTAAACTAAACTAAAAACTAAAAGTGAGCAGAAAGAGGAGTGATACATTTGAGTCTTTGGTCACATCCTCATATTGAGTTGTTTACTTCCACAAAACCTGACTGAAACTTGTAAACATCATTTGTGATTTGTAGAAACTGATCTTACAGGGAAGAACAGATAATCAGTACAAATACAGGTTCTGCCAGTTGAGTTTGGTTTCAATCTAACGCCTAAGTATAAAATATGGAATTGCAGGTTGAACACATAAGTGTGGGAACAAAAAAACATCTCCTTATCTCATTTTAGTGCAGTTTACTTTACTTGAAATCATACAACACATTGTCTGACCTCGCATTTGTGATCGGCTCAATCAGTGAATCAAAAACTGTAGATGTAAGTGTGCAGCTCAAGGGCTGACGAGCTTTTAACTCAGCATTTTAGAGCAAAGAGGATGAATACATAATAGCAAGTACAGCTATATTTGCAAACATTTATTTATAATAAATGCAGAATTTGGAGGGTACTTGTGCAGTGTAGGAGTGTGAACGAATTCAGGGTCTTAAAAATCTGATTCTGTACTCTGATTGTGCAGGACGATCGCTCATTGATGGTGCAGTGGATGGACGTCAACCAGCTGAGCCAAGAGGAGAACCTGCACTCCAAGTGTCTGTGTATAAACCGGCTGCCACTGGACCTCTGTGACTCTGAGGAACTGACCCAGCTCTTCTCAGAAACCTACAAACCTGTCTTCTGCCAAGTGAGTGTGTTTATTTATATGTGTGTGTGTGTGTGTGTGTGTGTGTGTGATAGAAAGTTATTTATTCTTACCATAATAACAGCAAATGTGACAGGGCCTTTTAGTTTTCGCACCTCGTACCATCAGATCTACACAGTTATGTATCCAATTGGTTACGGCTCATTGAACATGTCTGTGCTGTGAAAGGTTTAAGATAAATGTTTGCAAATTTCCATTTTCTCAGAGCCTCATAGTGTAAAAAAAACCCTCTAAAATAATGTTATTCATTGATAATGTCACACAAACTCCACTGAAGGATCTTCATAATATCTTTGTCACTTTGAAATGGTTCCCTCCTTCCACACACACGCCTTTATCAATCCAACACCATCAGGTGAGAGGTGCTGATATAAAATTCAAGAGGGCAGCGTCCCTATTGGTCAGTCTCGCAGCATCACCAAGCAACTGTTTCCATGGTGAGGTGTGGCTGCTGTGACACCTGCCCCACCCTTCAACTTCCTCCCTCCCTCCCACTCTGCTCTGTTTCAGTGGTATATAACTCAACTGAAGGTTATATACCACCCTGCTTTGTTACATCCACAGCACCCCCACATTACCATTTAGACATCATTCATTGGGTATCTGTCATCTGCTACATTTCCAGTTTTAGCTCCACCCCTCTGCCCCACTCCCACATAGAAATCAATACACCCACATCATCCTGGTCCCATGATGCTTTGTGGGTGTTGAGCTCATGTTGCTTCTCTGTTGCAGAGCCAGCAGGCTTTGACCTATAGTTCAGCATTTTCTATGTACAGTACAGTATGTGCTTGCAAGTGTGTGTTTGTGTGTTTTACTGCACTTCAGCATGTATGCACTAGAAATACTTCAAAGCACAAAGCTTCTGAAACCCTGAACACCAATAAACAGGATGCAGAAACAACATATACTGGGATATGAAAACATACAAGGTAGCATTCAGGCGAGTAGTTGCTGTATTATTTTGCAGAAAAAATGCCTGTGGTGGAGAGTGCTGCAAAGGCATTTTAACCTTAAATGTGATCTATACAATATCCAGACCAGCAGCAAACAACTATTTGTTGTGTAAAGATATAGAGGAGTAATGTCTACCTGAGTGTGCCCCACTGGCTAGCTCACGGCTGCCGCTCTGCACTGCTCTCATACAGCGGTTACAGCTGATAACGCCGTCCCGACCTGTGGCGCAGGAGTGGAGCGCCCACCCTCAGATTCCTCCCCAGGTTAACACTGTTATCGCTGATAGCACCGTTAGGTTGAGAGGCAATAGAAATGCTCCCAATCTCACATTTAGCACCTTTAATTGCTGCTTTGCATTCATTTGTAGCACAGTGTTTCCATGTTTGTGATACTACTGGGGATACAGTTGATTTCAATGCAAGAAAACACAAACATTGTCTGAAATGCCTCATTCCCAGTGCGCCGGCTCTGTTTTAAGTAGCATACCCGGCTGTGGTTAGTGCAGTCTCTCTGGTTTACCATTTTCTAGGGATAGACCAAGTATAAGTACTTACATTTGGGTACTTACCTATACCGAGTACCAATATGAGTACTTAATAATACCATTACAGTTCTAACAATGAGTTTGAAAACATGTTTTATGTTCATCAGATGTTCTTCACTTTCTGACAGTAACAAATTAAATATACGACATGATGCCGTTGCTGGCTTTTTAGCATTCAACTTTGTGTTTTTTCTGATACAAAGAGAGCATAGTTTGCAGTGGGGATGTTAATAATTAACTGTTTGAATATTAAAAATAAAAACAAGATGAGCAAAACTCAAAGGAGTGGCTTGTCATTTAAAGGAGAATAGCTGGTCCACCTTAAAAGTCAGTTCACCTTAAGTGAGCCTGAACTGGAGTTGTTGCTAACTCCAGGGTTAAATGCCTTCGCTTTAATCAGCAGGTGGCTGGCAAGCAAGACCCAGAGCTTGGCTAGGGTCTTGAGAAGTTGGAGCATTTATTCACCGACAAATAAACTGTACACACACTGCACTGCTACGTTCACAGCTATAACGTTACTGATAACTTCACACTCATCGTCACACACTCTCTCTCTCTCTCTCTCTCGACCGGACAATCGCTAACGTTATGCCAGGCAGACACACGCAGCTAAATGAATTGATGCGGTGGAGACTAAAGTGATAAAGTAATCGGAATAGTATACAAGTACATGAGCACAATATCAGACCCGATACTTACATTGGTGTCAGTGCATGCCTACCATTTTTCACCATAATGATTGATATATTTGGGCATCCCAGAGGCGTTGAGGGTGCTGATCGTATAATCGCAACATCCCCTGTTCAATGGCATGCAAACTTTTGTATGATATGATGTTTGCTCCTCTGTTTACTTCATATTCATTTGTCTCATATCATTACCTTATGTCTTACTGCAGTCTCTTACATAAACCTTCTTCCTCCTCTGTGCACAGGTAGAGTCAGCCGTCTTGTTACTTTTCCTCTGTGCAGAGTGCACTTAACCTGTGGCCTTGGCCCTGAGCGCTATAAATCTGCTCCCCACGAAAGGGCCCTCCAGGCAGCACTTTAGCTTGAGTCATGCAGGAGAGACGGAGGGAGGGAGGAGAGGCTAAAGAATGTCAACCATATTAGAGGGAAGGACAGCAGGATGGAGACAGTAAGGAGGGATGGGAAGGAGGGAGGATGGTGCTGAGAATGCCAGACCTATTAGAGAGAGGATGGAGCGAGGGAGGAGAGGGCTGACAGTGTCAGGCCTAATAGAGGGACGGAGGGAGACGGAGAGCTGAAGTGAAATGATGAAGAGAGGGAGACTGACAGTCACTGTGAGAAGATTGTTGGCATATTTGTAAATGTAATAATGATGGCGGAGAGTACGTTTAAATCCCACATTCAGTAGGAGACAAATAAGAACAAATCTGGTCAGTAATGTACTAACATCTGTAAAAGGATGTAGATGTAGATGGCTTAAAGCAGCAGTAGGTAGAATTGGAGCAAATATAATTTTAAAAAGTCACTATATCCTGACGTATGAGACAGGTAATCTGAAAAAAATGTGCCTATGTGTCCTCCAGTGCTCCTAATGGCATCTGCAAGATTTCACAGACCGGAGGAAAACAACCAATCAGAGCCGAGCTGGAGCCTTGCCGTCTCTAAGCAGTTACTCGCAAACTCTGATCAAACGGTCAAACTAGGCAGCGCTGATCAAATATGAATCAATATTATTATTACTGTAATGCCTATTTCTCGCCTCACATGTTTTCAGAAACATCTTGTAGTGTACTGTTTAGCTGTAAAATAAGAATGTTTTTGACCTGGTAGCCATGTTGAGATGGGTTGAGGAAATACCAAGCACCGCCCACCAGCTGGAGCAAACAGAAAAGTCAGCTTCGCGGTTTTTAACAGCAGGTGCTGTGTGGGATTTTAAAGGTTTACAGGTTTTTATTGACAAGCACAGGCAAAAAGCATCACAGCAGCTGAGAAACAAGGATGTCAACTAAAACACAATGTTTTTCTCGGCACCAAGTGAAACAAAATGAAGTGTAGAAGAATGTGAGATGAATCAGAGATAATTCTGGATACATGTAAATAGAGTGCTGCAGTCCTAAAACCGGTCCGGTTCCCTCGTCTGGAATCAATGGGTTTTTTGAATGGGTTTTTAGTTAAATGCCTGAAATAAGGTCTGTGGTTGACACAAGCTGAAGAGATTTTAATGTTTTGTTCTACGACATAAAATACGTCAATAAATATCCCACTTGTGAATTTCGAAGCTTTTATGTATCTTAAAAAAAGTCATGCAACCGTGGAGTAATTTGTTTGTAGCCTAACGTTAGCTTTTTACTTCTGCCAATTGCATTTACAACATCACTGAACCAAAGAGGCTGTAAGTGGGAAATACAACTTATAATAAACTTTATTTTGCAGTTGCATTGTTTTATTCAGAAGCACGAATACACATTTTTGATACAAAAACAAACATGTTCCTCACAAATCATCGGCACTCATCGTCGCACAGATAATTAAAGTCTTTTCAAGTACAATCTTAAGATTCTTGACACCATTATTGCCCCCCCTTTGGTGGAATTTGCCCTGTTTTCAAAGTTTTATTCAAAGAGAGAATAAATCTAAGACAGGTGTCGTGTTTAATTACATCTTTTGCCGCACACAAAGATAATGAAAAACCTCCACAAACATTTGTTGTTTGGTGAATTTCAACTTTGATTTAGTAGAACTAATGATTTCTTGATTATTTTATCTGGAGTCTTCCAGATAAAATAATTATTTTTTTAATAATAATCACGCCGTCACCCACTCAGTCTCTCCCTCGCTTTCATGTACACCCACACACATACACATCCTCTGCTCGACTCCTCCAGCTCTCTTCATAAAGATCTTTACAGTTAAACTTATCACTGTGACAGGTCATGTATGTACCTTTCTTCACCGACAGCTGTGACAGAGCTGTCGTGACCTCATCACTCGGTTCAGACAGCTGATGTGGCCGTTTAAACCTTTTCAAACACACACATATACACAGTCAAACACACAGTCTCGGCCCTGCTGGTGCCTCAGTCAGCATCTCTTGGCTGGAGACCACGACTTGAGGTCAGGAGCTGTCACACACACTGATAGCTAGCTTAACATCTTTGGTTTCTGCACTCACACACACACATGCAGAGACTTACTGTATATAATGCATTTAGAAAAAGACTTTGTATTACAATTGTTTTTCTAAAGAGTCGATACCTGCAAAACCTACAAATACCTTTGATATTTGATTAAACGTCCTTCTGGCCTTCGTGACTTCGGTGAAAAGTCCTCACTTGTATTTCATATTTCTTCTACTTTATATTTCCTTTATTGAAACAAGTAGTCTCATTGAGATTGGGATCTTTTTTTCAAAATAAACATGTACAGTTTAAGCATAGATAGACCCACAGATAATTCACAGACATACATTAAACATTTTCATTACAAACTTTTAAAATGTTCAAGTGAGATCAGAGAATGTAGCTTCATATTTTTGGAGCTTGTTCCATTTGTATGGAGGAGTAGTATTTGAACCCACTTTTTCCAAGTTCAGTGTAAACAAGAGGTACAGCTAACGTTAAAATGTCCTGTGACCTGACATTGCAAGTGCTGGATTGAAATTTAACAAGAGGTAACAAGGTAGTTTTTACCAGACCTGCAACGATTAATATATTAGTTGTCAGCTATTGAATTGATCGCAAACTATTTTGATAACTGATTAATCGCTTTGAGTATTTTTTTAAGAAAAAAAAGTAAATATCTGATTCCAGCTTCTTAAATGTGAATGTTTTCTGGTTTCTTTACTCCTCTATGACAGTAAACTGAAAATCTTTGAGTTGTGGACTAATCAAGACATTTGAGGACATCATCTTCTTCTTCTTTGGGAAAGACTGATCGACATTTTCACCATTTTCTGACATTTTATAGACCAAACAACTTTGATTTATCGAGAAAATAATCAACATTAATCAACAATGAAAATAATTGTTTGTTGCAGCCCTAGTTTTTGCAGTAAAGTCTTGTAAACAAACAACATACAATGCTGCTCCCATCTGTTTGTTAAGGAGGACCATCCTACCTTTTCATATAAGATGCATATCTATTGAATATCTATTGAATCAATTATATGTGCTACTTAGACAAAGGTAATTCTTAATGTCAGCTAAGGTTCATCCATTAATATGGTGTCTTCTGATGCAAAAATACAAAAAGTTGACCCAGACAAATCAAGTTACTGACGTAGGTAAGATACACTCTGGGCCACATCTAAATGCCATCATAACATCTGTGTCCATTTGAATACTTATCATGATTTTAGAGGTCAGATTTGAAAGGTTTAGGTCTGTTGATAAGTTGGTATGTTCTGATTCGCAAGAGTTGGGAACAACAATCAGCATGTCTTGTGGTTTGATCCCCAGGTTTTTCTAACAGCAGACCCCCAGAAAACTCTGCATGTATGGTTTTATATCGCTACGAAATGAGTTTCTATGGCAGGCTGTCATACTGTGCAAGTAGAAAATGGGGTTGTCAACTGCTGCTAATTGTGCTATAATTCAAGTTACTTCTTGAGTGCCACTGCACTTTCGACTTGACTCATTTGGCTCATTTGTTTGATCATGTTGTCAAAATCAGGGATGGCAAGTAATGTTTAAGTACATGTCGAGAGAGTATGATACAACAAAATACCTTAGCATTATTCTTTGGTGGGCTGTACATTAACCCACGCTACAGCAACATTATGCAACAAGCTACATTTGTTACTTTGCATAAACTTGATATCTGTCTTTCCCTCATGTACAATACATACTGACATTCAGCACTGTGGACAGTGAAGACCTTATTACAACTCTAGAAAATATCAACATGATGATGATGACATACATACAGGACATACAGTATATTCATATACTGTATATGAAGCCATATGCATCATGACAGAAAAAACAGCTGTGATTTACACATCATACCATGGACCTTATGGTGCAGTCGATTACTTTAGTCTGTTATTCCAACTTTACTACCTGTTGGCCAAAGCATGAAAAACCGCATTTTGTTAATTAGACTGATGTTGGGTGATTACATTTTGCAGGAGAAGAATTTCCTCTGGGCCAATTCGATTCACATCAAGTATAATTCACAGGATGAAGTATCAAATTAATGAAGTTAATTACTCTTTAATTTTTCTAAATCTTACCTTGAGGACAAGGGAGAGCAAGACTGTGTGATACTAAAGGGGTTGCAATAAAAAATGTTTTCATTGGAACGGCACATGAGCAACGTTTTTATCCAACCTTTAACATTTCCAACACAATGTTGGGTGAAGATCAAGAAAAATCTAACTTTTTCATTGGGAGCTCTTCAGTGTCAGGGATATCTTTGATTTCTAATTTTTTATTGTCATGAGTAGGGCTGGGTATCGTTAAAAAATGACAATGCCAGTACCAATACCAGTAACCTGAAAGTGCTAACGATACCAATAGAGTATGTTTGATACCCATCATGTGAATGAAAGCTGTGTGTGTGTCTGTTCACTTTTTAACAACGCTCTGCGGTTATTGGAAATGTTTGGATCACACGAGTCTGAAACAATCCTACGCAACCGCCGTGCGCAATACACAGATACATTCCGGGCTTGCTCAGGCAAGCTTCGAACTCATGGTGTGAACGGTACCAGTAATTCGCACTGCGCTCCATCCAAAATCCTTCCACTAAAACTCCCTGCTGGCTCGCGCTCCACTCCGCTCACATGCTCTAACAAATAGTCCTTTCTTTCATGATCTAGGCATAAAATGGATCAATTGCAGGTATCGTTTGACTGGAGAAGTTTTACTGGGTTATTTCAGTCGATACCTTAAAGGTATCGAGTACCGATACCCAGCCCTAGTCATGTGTTGTCAGTCTCGCATGTGTGAAGAACTGAGAATGTGCACACCACTGCCCTTTTCAGCTGCCATACATGTCAAACTATGTTGATAATATCAAAGCTACTTTGTGGTTACAATAAATTGTACATGTTTTTGAACAAGACAAACAGCAAAAATGCATTTATTTATATTTTTCGGGGCAGCTTGCATATACAAGGCTCACATACTGTAAACACATGCCTACTTTAAATTTACATAATTGTTTGTGCAGATCTAAATAATGATTGAATATTTGATATGGTGTGAGTGGAGTTGGAGAAGAAATTTGAGTAGAGAGAGACTCACATCATTACTCACGCATGCACACAACACACATAGTTGATGGTAGCTTGAATACCATTGGCACACAATCCAATTTGATATATATAATGTATGTTTCACAGTTTACTCACTTCCACTAAGCTCTTATTTGTTGTGTGTGCACACAAAAATAATGATGAGCAAGTTTTTATTTGTTTTCCCTCCTGTCTTTTCTGGCTCATATCCTCTCACTCTCTTCACTTGTCTTGTTACTTAATCAATCACTGATGTTTTTCTCCTTCACTCCTCTTTCCTCCTCCTCCTCCTCTCTCTTTTCTCGCCATCTTATCCTCACTCCTACTCTCTCTCATTCTGCCATCTATCCATCCATCTATCTTTCAAGTGGTAGAGTGGTTCAGGTCATTTCCATACAGTTTGCTTAATGTATGCTGATCATAATAGCCTATCGACCTACTCCTCCACATATACATCCATTTTCCTCCCCCGTTCCCCCCATCCATCCATCCATCCATCCATCCGTCCGTCCTCTGTTCAGACCGGAGGGAACAGCAGAAAAATGAGAGGAGGGAGGAAGTGGAGGGCCACTTGATTGAGCGCTGATGGTAACAGGCATCAGCGCGCAGGCTGAGAAAGCACAAATACATTTGTCTCCCACTGATTCGTAATCTATCCGTTTTTTACATGAAAATGCCTGATGTGATTGTATCGCATAGAAGTGTGATTATATGATAATTTTTTTTATGTTTAATTGCAATCACAAATCCTCTGAAACTTAGTGCTTGAGTGGGCTTTCTTGTAAATGATGTAAATATAACTGATTAAATAAATTAGATAAAAAAAATCACTGCTACTAACTTCTCAAATGTGAATATTTGGTGGTTTTCTTCATAATAAACTCAATCTTTGGACTTTAGGCTGTTGGTTGGACAAAGCATACGATTTGCAGACATTACGTCGGCCTTTGGGAAACTGTTTTTTGATATTTTATAGAATAAACAATTAATCAAAAAAATCGGCAGATTAGTCTATGACGAAAATATTCTAAAAATTCTACGATTCTCAATACCAAACAAAAACAAAAAACAATAACCGTTTACATAGTAGATTGTGCAAATGTATTATTGATCCCTGTCAAGCCTTAAATTTCTTGCCAAAAACAAGATTACAAGATTACATTTGAATGCAACTTGATAACTTTATAATTTACCTTCGCCCAATATTAATCTTAAATGAATAGAGCTTGAACACATCATAAGGTAACTCAATGCAACCTTCGTACATTTGTTGTTAGCTCCGTTTTTAGCCAAGCAGGATTGTGCTGCCCACCGGCTGCTAACAGCTAACGTTAACTAACTTTCCTCTTGCAGGTTTTAACATGGATTTGTTGTTCAAAATGTAGCATTATCAGGGATATTTTCTCTCGTCCTCGTGACAACGGGATGCTGTTGGTTGTGAGCCCTGATCTCTGATATTACGGTACCTACGGTACTGTAGAAAAACAAGTACCAACATATTTTCAGAATTTTGTATTTATATGATCCATCCATGTCAAATATAGTAGGGGAAATTGATTTAACATAACATAAAGACCCCAAGATGCTCCTTGATTGCAAAAAATGTAAGCTTCTAATTTGTCCATGTAGATGGACCCTCCTATCTCTGTATGTGTTGCTATAACCTAAGACTTGCTACCGCACTGAACGGGATATTTTGAAGTTGAAAAATGAACTTGCCAGTGCTTCTTGGGGAGCAAACATGTAAAAGAAACATCACACATATATTTCACGTATCTGTTCGGACATTTCTTGTTATGACCACCATGATCACCGATATGATGCATCTGCAACAATCTATTATCGTCTAATATATCAACCAGACCAAGTCACCCGTTTAGCTCTACTCTGATGTTCTGTGCCCCCTTCCGAATCTACAATCAGTCACTTCAATAGTAATTTACAGAAAACATATGCAAGTATGACATAACTAAATTAAGATGGCTCACTTGATCTGTGCACCAGAGATACTTAAACAGTCTCAAAAAGTGGACGTAGACAAATCAAGCGCTCCTCGTGTAATTTTTCAGTATTGTTTTTTCATAGAATTCAGTCACGACCAGCAGTAGGTCAAGTGGTGTGTTTTTTTTAACCATATGCCATTAGCTTTTAGCCATTGTCATGATCCAGTATCATCCATTAGCTTTAAGCTATTAGCCTGCCTGCATTATTTAGCTGCTCCTCACACTGGAAATGACTGAAGCTCCTTGACAGAAAAGTCTATCATCTTCGGAAGTAATGTTGCTGGTCAGCAGTACTGTGTAGACTGGAGAGATCCGTTTGACTGGCCAGGAACCATAAAGAAAATGTGATAATATTGCATTGTTCCATTAGCTTTCCATGTTGTTGAATGGATGTGGCCATTAAGCAGGATTTTATTATTTTGATTTAATCAGTCCACATTTTCGTCGCTTTTACTCACATACGAAAACTTGCGGTCTGTGTCTGTGTCTGTGTGTCTGTGCATGCGTGCCGGCGTGTGTGCCGGCGTGCGTACGGTTACTCCCTGGAGCAGTGCAGGAAGAGCAAGAAGAGGATGTATCTCTTGCATCATGTCATTTTTTATTTGTCCTCTTTGACAAAAGGAGCTGAGACAAGCTCTTTCACCTCCACCACAACACACAGTTATCTGTCAGTTACTGACACACACACACATACACACACACAAATACACTCACGAATACACACACACTTGAAAGTGGAAGTGTGTGCATTTGTAGTTTTGATCCTCTTTATAAGCTCTTTTTGTTGTGTTTGAATGAATTTGGTGAATACATTTGTTCGCCTAATGATATGACTGAATTAGCAGTCAGCTAGCAACGTTGGACTTTTCAGTCTCACAGTACGTCACCATTGTAACTTTGGATGCTCTGGCGGAGATTGTGTTTTGGCCATTGAATCCAATCATATAAAACACCTTACCTTTCTCCTTTCTGGATGAATGGTATTACTCTTCTTAGACGGTGCCATGAACTCAATATAGAAATAGAGAAGAGGCTGTTTGCAGGGACTTCTTTTGCTTCCCCTGATGATTTATTAAAAGATAGAATAAATGAAAGTAATGTTTCCAGGCAGTTCGCCCTCTCTGTTGAGAGGAAAAAATATTAAGCAGCATGCAGCTTATATTAGATGATTAGAATTATCAGTGAGCACATTTCCTCTTGCATATTGAAGAGAAAACCCACTCTAAAACAGTCACTCCATTAAATCAGCTCTTGGCAATAATGCCTCAGTTTTCCTTTTTTTTTTTATTCCTTCTGAAGTCTGAAAGAAGGAAATGTGCAGTAGATATTAGGTTTTAGTGCCAGTTATTCAGAAGTAAGGTCTGTTGTCAAGATTCAACAATCATACAAAGAAAAAAAAACATCTTAGATGAGACAGAGAGATCTGTTTCTCTCCAAACGGTGGCTTCAGTGGTTCATGTTGTGTTTTTATGTTTGGACACAGTTCTTGTTTCTTCAATCAGCAACAGATTCACTGGCGTTGCTTTTATCCATCCACAGTAGTTACAGGTTGAATTTTGCTCCTGAGCATCATCATCTCCAGTGAGGCTCTTGAGATCATCCATCCATCCATCTATTATCTGCTCTCCTGCTTATCCTGTTCAGGGTTGCAGGGGGGCAATTTATCACAGGGCTGACACACAATCACATTCAGTCCTCTAGATTACCTAGCCTTCATGTTCTTTGACTATGGGAGTTAACCAAAATACTCTGCACAGAGCTGGATGGCAGATTCAAACCCACAACCATTTTACAATGAGGAGACCAGGGCTGTCAGAAATGATTGATACACGTGATATTATGTTTTGTGATACTGTATTGACTCTCAGACAACACGATTGATTTTTCATTAATAGTTTACATGCAAATAGACAGACAGTGGCTCAGATGGCACAAAAAGTAGTGCTGTGATGTTGGATGTTACAGGGACTGTAATAAATGCAAGTGCAGATCCCACTGTTGCATATTTATGCATGTGTTCTTTATACTATGACAGTTTTCCTAAAATTAGATTTGTTTCAATATATTGCCTTGCTTACTGTATCACAATACATTGCAATATATTGAATCGTAACCCCTGCATTATGATATGTATCATATTCTTACCAATATATTGCTGTAGAAGAGACGGTGCTAATAACAAAGGGACACTAGTTGTTTAACAAAATGATGAAGAGGGGAAACATTTTGGTACAACTAATGAAAACAAATTATAGGTCTTGCAGAGCTAAAGAAGATGAAACAGTGGAGGTTTAATTAAAGTTTTCTTGGAGCAAAGCTAGTGCAGAAGCATTAATAATCCTATTGGTTAAATAAAACAGTCAATAAGTGAAGTTGTTCTTCCCCCAAAGCACAAAATGACCACAATACATTGTGTGTGTGTACTATATGTGAGGGGTTGAGTCAATACCAATTACTTCATTGTGAGATTTCTGACTTCTCACTTCCCAGCTGTAAGTTAATTCTGTTTTTTTGGGCTATCCTCCAGCTTGCTCAGGATGAGGGCAGCCCAGTCCGAGGCTTCGGTGTGGTGGAGTATGAGAGCTCGGAGCAGGCGGAGGCTGTGCTGATAGAGATGGACCGAACACTGGTGGGAGGACAGGAGGTTCGTCTGTCACTCTGTACCCCCGGCACCTCAGGGAGAAGCACCCTGGCTGCACTCATCGCCGCCCAGGGTATGGTGAGTGTGATGCACGCAACATGTTTTTTGATTTTTGAAAAAAATGTATTTTCTCCATCGAAACGTTTCCTCAAATCTGTAAGTCCATACACTGTATCATCAAAACATCGGACTTCCCAGGCTTATAAACACACAAACAAGCAGACGTTATTGCACATCCAGCATTGAGATATACATATTTCTAATATACATATATCCTCTGGCTGAAATAGTCTTTGTAGCTGTGGTATACCTCCTACACTGTACTGTGGTTGCAGAGAGACACTGACATGATAATTATAGTCCTATAGACTGATTGGGCTCCTCCACTGTCTCCTACTGCCTGAAATAAACCAAACCCACGACACAGTATGACATACAAACATTTACAGACATTCAAATACATGAAGATGCAGCAGACTTACACACACAGGATGTAAATACAAGTGATGAGTGGTGGAAAAGGAACATTACTTGTTCATTTTCACGAGTACATGGATTTATATATAACATAGACTGTATATATAGATGGACGACACGTCTCCACTTCCTCCCACTGTACAAAAGTGAAGCCAAAATATCCCAGATAGGGGAGTTGCCATCTTGAGATTTGGACGTCATGTGGAGCCAGAGTCTGCACAGTAGTGATCGGGGAGTGGGTGGGCTGGAGCCACGGTACTGACGTCCCGCCCACAAACTCGCCCGAGCCAATCACAAGCCGAGCACGGCCGCAGCTTTTTAGCTTGATCCACCTAGCTGCTACGTTAGCACCACGGTAGCTGTTTGGCTAGAAAGACACAACAACTAAACGTTAATATCTCGTGTAATATCACGTGTTCTATTACACAGACTTGTGACGGTTATAGAAAGTTAAAGTTAAATCTCCTCTCTCGTACAATTCCCGAGCCTCCGGCTGCACGACTACTTCACTCAGAGCAGCTGTCAATTTACTATACAAATGTTTTGAATAATGTGAACGCTAGCACTAGCTGATTCAATGTTAGCTATGCTAAGTTTGGAAATAACTGAAAGGGTGGGTTCAGATTTTTTGAAGTGGGATTGTATGTATACTCCTGCGTTCTGAGAGGTAAAATTATTATTTTTGTGAATGGAGTCTGGTGGCTTTGAAGAGAGCGATATACGGCTTCAGTTCCTTGTCGGAAAGGGCTGTCTGATGGCGAGATAAATCGTCTGAGGACGGAAGCAGGAGATAAACGGATTTTAGACACTTAAGTGTACGCTATATTTAGAATATTTTCACTGCTTTACTTTGCCATCAGAGAGCCCTCTTCGACAGGGAACTGAAGATGTTATTTCGCTCTCTTCAAAGCCACCAGACTACATTCACAAAAACAGTAGTTTTACCTCGCAGAACACGTGAGTTGGTGGTTTACAGCTACATAGATCGATTAGTTAGTTTATATTATTGTGTGACTTGAGGATCTGAACTAATGTGGCGTCCACAGCAGTACATTGCTTAGCTTCTGTGCTGCTACTCCTGTCTGCTTCTACGTCAGATTATGTGGGAAAATATTTTTGGAAGGGCTTGGGACAATAGCATTTTGACGCAAAACATACATACCTTGACCAAAATTTGAAGTTCTGATTTGAATACATAAGGCACACTACTACTACTACTACGACTACTCCTACTATAAAAACCTAAAAAAAAATCTTAAAATATTATGATTAATTTTATAATTATTTGTTATCTAATGTTTTTACAGATGTATTTCTTTATTGCTTTATTGTGTTTCGTTGAAAATATGTAAAACATGTTGTACTGGCCTACGTTGTTTTATTCAGTTGGTCCAAAAACGGTTGGTGTGAAAGCAGGGTCTTGTAATCAGTGTGCCATTACATTAAAAACATACATTAAAAAATAGATTTAGTAGGTTTTCGTATTTGCGTTAATAAGGCTTTACATGGACTCCAGTAAACTCTAATAATCCAAAGTTAATAATGGCACTCCTTCACAACGTCAGTGGTAATTTGGTTGTGTTTTGCACATTGAACAGCCTATAGGCACAAATTACAACAGTATTGCTCTGTCACATGGAAAGCCTCAATTATATCTTCACATGAACTGCAAGTTTGTGGTTCATTATGAGTTACCCATAGGCCATGGAAAACCATTATAGCTAGCTGCTTTACTCCCATCTGATGATAAATATTTTAGATTACACTAATTGAGCTTATGGAGGGCAACAATTAAAAGTCAGAGTTTGTAACCGAACTGCAACACCGTTAAGACAACTTGACACAATGTTCTCTACCAACACGTACATTAGTCCAGTAAGGGTGCTATAATTCATTCATTCTTACATGATTTCTCTTTTAGTCTTTAAATTTGAGTAGATATTTTAAATATGTCTGACTGCTGTATTCTCTGTGATTTTATTCCCGGCTGTTGCAGAGCAAGAATTATCAGGCGCAGGTAAAAGAGGTTGTGGCCTTGAGATGGATGGGTTGAAAATTACAGGTTGAAAAGAAGAGCAGTAACGGTCGCAGAGTCTGAATTGCAACGAAGAGGATGAAAAGACATTGAGAGAAAATGTGTCTCTGAATAAATTAGCTGAGGAAGATAAGGCAGACGTGAGGAGGAGAGAGGACACTAACTCAGTGAAAGAAGAGGAGCGATTGGTTGAGAAAGAAGAGGTAGAGAGAAGGAAAATGTTTACATTAGTACCCCGAGGCTCTTTTTAAGATTATTGCATATTGAATGTGAGCAGCTGGTAAAAGAAACATCAGACCTTCAGGAAGAGATCAAGACCTACTACTCCTGGCTACTGTTCTCTTCCGAGGCAACTCTCTCACGTCTCCAGTTAGTGAATGTGAGTGTGAACGCTGAGGACCAGATGGCCTCCTCCTCCCTCCTTTTTTCTCTCTCCATCCCTCTCCTTACGCGACACTTCTCGCCTTCCCTTCTTCGCGGTTCCCTTACCTCCCTGGCAGGCATGTGTGTGTGTTAGTGTGTGGGTGTGTGGCTGGATTTTGTGCCAGTAGCCAAACAGACTGATGCATGCTGACATTTTCTCCAGCAGAAAGAAAAGAAATGACAGAGCTCTCCTCCTCTTCCTCCACCTCCTCCTCTCTCTTCCCTTGAAAGACGCTGTCAGCTACGACTGGCCTTGTTCAACACCAGCACACACACCAATTTTCCCTGCTGTAACACACAAATACACATATTGTATGTGTGCACCAGACTCTCGACTGTCTCTTGCTGACAGGCTGGAGTCAGCCCCGCTCCATCCCCGTCAGTAATGCTCTCTCTTCAGGATGTGACAGGGAGGAAACAAGGTTGACTTGAGCTGAAGTCATGCTGTAGCTCAGGGGCAGACGAGCAGGAAATATCACCATCCTGCTAATGTTGTTTTAAATAGCCGTGTCTTTGGGCCAGACAGCGAGCACTGCCGCCACATTGTCAGTGCTGAGGAGGATCTACAAGGGCTGCTCCATTCGATTTGACGCAGTCTAATTCAATAGGATTTCATTTGAGCCTGTTGAATTTAATTTCGCAGCGTAATGAGTGATTAAATTATTTGGGGATGTGCCCTACAGTATGTCTTTCGATTAAATGCAAGTCAGCGGAGATCCGTTGAGTTACAGGAAATTCAGCTCATGTCAAAATAAATATAAGCTTTACTATTAACAGGAGAAACACACAACAATAACAACACTACATACAAACACACACACACAAGTGTGTGCTAAGAACAGAAAGTAATACAACATGCAGCTACAACAACATTGTGAGACACATTAAATGTAGGACTGACCCCAAATCGACCTCCAAATCAGTATTCGAATGCTTTTTTTGTTTTGTTTTTATATAAGTATGTAATAATAAAGTTTAAGTCCCGAAATACCCCACGAAATAAGGAATAATCCCACAACATTATTCATATTCAACATTAATTATTATTAGTTATTGTCAGATGGATATCACTGTTTGTTGTGTGTAGAGGTGCATGTGTGTACAGTAGTGCAGCAACGGCACTGAAACGGGGGAGATATTTGAGAAATACCTTTGAATATTTCTCACCAAAGCTATGAAGCCCAGAAAATGGTATTCGGGAAAGTAATTTAAGGTCCTGAAACTCAATTTTCTATATCAGCTCCTTATCATGAAAATAAAAAAATATATTTTATGCCAACTGTTTTATTTCTCATTAGATATTTGAGCATTTTTTGTTTGTACTGAGGTCTTTTCACTAGTTTGAAGTGTGTGAAGTCACTAGTTTCTCTGCACCAATCAGGTGGGTTGTTAGCTCATGCTGCCAGGCCACTGTCAATCAAACCTGATGAAACCACACCCACACAGTCTTCATGAAAATTAGCTGAGTTTTTTACTGTTACACTCCTAATAAATAATACTTAACAATCTCTTTTTTCTGAACTTAATGATGCTTTGATTGTTGTAAATTTGGTAACAAATATTACGTTTTTTTAAAAACACAATTTTGAAACCACGTTTTTAGGGGCTTCAAAATCTGATTTGCTTTACTCTTGTCATTGGTTTGCACACGGTACACTATATACGATTCTTGTTTGTGCCTGTCCTCGGTGTGATTTCTTTTCATTCTCACCTCAGCCAGATTGCAAGATTGCAGCAGATTGCCACAACTTTCACTGAAAAATGTCTCAAGGTTTTTTCCAAACATGTCGACAAGTAAAATTGGCAGAGAACTTGGTATTGGTGTCTGAAATGTCTGAAATGTGGCCTCTACTTTTTTTCGAGTTTGTACTAAAACTTTCCCCACCCAATTCTTCTTCTGTCTTGTTTTTCACATCTCTTTTCCCCGTCCCTTTCCCCCTGCTGCTCTTTTTGTGTCTCTCACACAGCTCTGTCCCTTTCTCTTTTTTCTTTTGTCTCCCAGATCGACTCCCCTCTGCTGACATTGCAGACGTATCCCGCTGATGTAAACTAGTGTAATGATTACGACAGCCATCAGGGACTCCTAATGACAAGATCAAAACACATACTGTACACCACACACACAGTCTCACTTTTCTTTCTCTAACTTGTGTATATGTGTGTGTGTGTTTTTTGTTCTCCAGATTCTGAGTAATAGGAAAGGTCTGCTACCGGAACCCAACCTAGCCCAGCTGCTGACCAGTATGACCAACCCTGCTGCCCTGCAGATCCTCATGAGGCCGTACCACTCTGGGAAAAGAGGAGGTATGTGCTGCTGCATGGAGCATCATTTGGTTTTACAACTAATACCCCATAAATTATTATATACAGACATTATTTTAACAATGTCTGAATTTGTAATATACCCAATAGTTTTTTTCAGGATTTATTTTAGCCCACTGAATTATACGAAATGACCTTCATCAGCTAATATCATGCAATGTACAACGCTTTGGGCTATTAGTGTGAAACGACCTTACCCTGACACACTTTATCAAGAGCTGAATAGATGGGAGTGCACTAAAGAGGAGTGTTGATAGAGATCAACTGGAGGTGTCACACGTCCCTCTGAAGTTAAAGCTTCAGTCTGGAGAACAGATTAAGCACCTCTATAAAGAAATGACAGCAGTGTGATTGTAAGAAAGTAATAACAAAAAGGTCCAAGCAAGAGATGATCTTGCCCATCTGCCTCACTGTGATACAAGTCTCTCTCCACACTCACAAAATGATGATAAAACACAGGTCTACATAAACACTAAAGCAAGGACCTATAATGAATAAGTAAATAGATGTTTCAAAATACAAGTCAATGTTGTCATCCGAATAAAATGTCACACAACGTTTGATTAATAAAGGTACAGTGTTTAGGATTTAGTGGCATCTAGTGGTGTGGTTACAACTAACTGAGTACCCCTCCGTTCACTCCTCGCTTTTCAAGACCGCGGTAAGTTGATCCGCCGAGTACATCAGAGGTCATGCTCACCATAATAACACTACTTTAGGAGCAACGGAAGTCAGACGGCGGCTGGCGGTACCACGGTTTTACACTTTGCGACTCACGTTACCACAGTTAGCGTGTTGGAGAACTACGGTGGCCTTCAGGTAACGTAAAAACATGAAAGGCTCTCTCCAGAGCCAGAGTTTGGTTTGTCCGTTCTGGGCTACTGTAGAAACATGGCGGAGCAACATGGTGGACTCCGTGAAGAGGACCCGTTCCCTATGTAGATATAAACGGCTCATACTAAGCTAATGGAAACACAACAATTCTTAGTTTCAGATGATTACACATAAATGAAAACATAGTTATGAATATTATATTCCATTTCTACTAATAGATCCCCCGAAATATTACACACTGGCCCTTTAATAAATGTACGAGAATGAGTGAAGAATCTAGAAATTTAGACAAATTGTAAACAAATGGAATCACATGAATGGAAACACATATTAAAGGGTAGAAAACTATAAAATGTCTATGATGTAACATCTGCAAAGGAAGACTGAAAATTGCTTGAAAGCACTGGAAAAAAGCTAGTAAGTGGACCTTGATTTAAGATGTTTTTGTCAAACATAAAACATGATTAACTTTTTAAATGTTTAAAAATTCAAGACACAGTATACTGTACTTTTTAAATATCACAACTCTTAAAATGCAGGGTTTTTTTTGTTTATCATGAAATGTGTTTGCAGCTGTTGCAGGTCCCTTAGTAACATGCGGCTTAAACCTTTCAACTTGAAAATAGCATATAGTATTATATCAAGTTTGCATCTATACTGCACATTTTGAATAATCTTCAAGATTTTAAAGAAAATTAGCATCCTGAATTTGTTCCTTTGAGTAGCCTTTCTTGGATAATAATCAAAGATCCACTGTAAGAGTGTGTCCTTCTGTTAGGCCCTTATATATACTATAATCACCTCGTCAACGGCTTCATAATTTGATGAATGGCTAATCAGGTATTAAAATGAAATCATGTGACATTAGTGGAACAAATGAGAACAGGAAGGGGAGAAGATGGGCGAGGTGGGGGAAGCTCTCTTAAAGAAGAGCACGCACAATTAAAGTCTAAAATTAGGACCTTGATTAAATGTTAAACTTTCTCTACCTAGTCTGCAGGAAGCTACCATTAGCATTGACTTTTACATTTATTATGAGGAGGCCTTGTGATTCAGAGAAGGAGCTCACACACGCACACAAAAGCCAAAGAGAGGAGGTGTGTGTTCTCTGTATGTGTGTAAGTGTAGGGTGGCAATCGCCTGAAGGTGAGAGAAGCCTCGCTGATATGAATCCTGAACAGAGAAAATGTGTTTTAGTGTGTGAATGTGGGCAAACCCTCCTAAATTTTGGAAATCTATGACGTTTTTTTCCATTTTAAAAAAATATCTGTTCTGTAGTTTTTACACTGCAGTTTAAAGACAACAAGCCATACTAGTTATAATCAATGAATGTCAGTCAATGCAAACTTACTTCTTGTTGTTGCCATGGTGATTTGATAAGCAAGAAGATTGATTTTTCTGTGTCCACTGAAAAACCACAGTGTAACTGCTCATTTTTAACATGTGCAATTCAAATTGTTCAGCATTACAAAGAAAACCACACCAGGTTGCCAGTACGTCTTCTTCCTCTAGACTTGATTGCCATTAACAACAGAAGGAAACTGTTGTTTAGTCATTACTTAATCCTTTTTGGAAGAAAAGGCAATTATTGGTGCACAATTTAATTACATTCCTCAGCAGACAGGTTGTTTTTATCACGGCTATGCAGCAGCTAGCTTAACACACTTCAAATAAAAGTTTGAGACAGAAGTTGGCCTTTGAGGTTTTAACTAGAAGCAGAAGTCAAACTGTGAAAACAAATTGTGTGAAAACAACAGATCAGAAAATTGAGCAAAAGTTGGACCAAAAAATGAATAACAATAACTGAAGCATTCACAAAAGTGTAGACTAACTTTAAAATGAGTTACATTGTACATCGTCTCTCATGCCTGAAGACGCAAAGATCCAACATTAAATCCCTGTAGGAAGTACAACACAGTAGCTAATCTAGTAAACATACGATGGTTGAATCTGAAATTCTATATTAACATACTATTTAGTACGCTAAAAGCATAGACTGTATACAAGGATGGACGACGCATCTCCACTTCCTCCCACTGTACAAAAGTGAAGCCAAAATATCCCGGCTGCCATCTTGAGATTTTGATGTCATTTGGAGCCAGAGTCTGCGCAGTTGTGATCGGAGGGCCGGAGCCGCGGTATCGAGGTCCCGCCCACACACCCGCCCGTCTCGAGCACGAGCTGAGCACAGCCGCAGTTTGTCAGTGTGAGCCACCTAGCTGCTACGTCAGCATGACGGTAGCTGTATGGCTAGAAAGACACAACTAACCATAATATCTCTATAACTACCCTTTTTATGGCATCAAATAAGTAATTAAAACCAAACTTATCAGAAATATTAACACTTAAACATACATCAGCGTGATAAGAACTACCTAAAATGACAGAAACCATCTTTGGGCAAAATGTATTTGACGTGTACTTTGACTTTTAAGCTTGGCCCATGACCCATCCGCTAACATGGAGGGGGTGGGATTAATGACCTATACTGCAGCCAGCCACCAGGGGGCAATCGAGATGTTTTGGCTTCACATTGGGGTCATGTCTAGAAGGTAACACACAAATTGCGATGCTCTCGCGACTTGGTTAAGGTAGAGCATTAACTTTGAACAGTTAAGGTTAGAATAGGTCGTCAGGCAGCGAGTCTTGCAAGGGTTTTGCAAGTTTTTTCACGTTTTAGGAATTTGCAGGTTACCTTTTAGACACAACCACTTGTGGGGAGCTGTCAAGTCATCAATCAATAGTACGCAAATTGCATACAATTTCCAGTAAAATATCACAGTATGCAAACACTGGACACTACAGCGGCATAAATATCCCACAATGCAATGCAGTAGTGACGACAACGTTCATAACAGACATTGACGGACAGCTCTGTAACGTCAACAATTCTTGAATTTAAATTTAAGTAAGTTTAAAGTATAAGATTTCACTTTACTAGGCGTAATATATTTTTTAACATTAGTTCAGACTTGATTCATAATTCTCCCAAATCATCGTTTGGTCACATGAGGTTGGTACGGGTTACCATGGTTACGTGTCTCCAACAGGCAAGGAGGCTCTCAGAGAATGGCGTGGTAATTACAGTTCAGTGCGTCCGAAAAGATACATACTACTGTTTATTCACACAAAAGTGTGTTGAACGATAGTACACATGTTGAGTATGTACTGTAGTGCCTAGTATGTGGCGGTGGAAGAATACAAAGAGAAGGAAAACTCCTTTAAGCACTGTGGCTGCCATTTTTAAATCATCTCATAATTCAGCATGATTCACAGCCATTTAATTCTGCAAAAAAAGGGAATGTGTTGTTTTTTTTCTTTATACAATTTCCATCTCTCTTGAATTTTTTTAGCATTTTACAGATGCAGACAAACACTTTCCTGAATTAATAAAAAAAACAACCAGTGAGATGCTGAAGCGAGAGGCCGCTTCTATTGTTTTTGAGGAAACTGTCAGTACATTTAATAAAGACAGAACGTTTGAAGTTTGCATTTCTTCTCTGTATTGATTATTTTGTTGCTGTTTATTTGAGCTTCTTTTCAACTGCATCTTCAACATCAAAATGAAGTTTAAACTTGGAAAAAGTTATGATGGAGGCAATTTGGGCTGACATAATATCCCAATATTGCTTTACTTGTGCTTGTTATAAAAGAGAAGACTGATGGATAGGTTGTCTGACTAATAAGCCTGTTGAGATGATGATTGATTAATGCATCAGTGGAAACAAAATGCATTAAAGTAAATCACAAAGTGAAGCACTGACTGATATGTTTATTTGTTGTGTTTTTTAGGGAAGTACGGGCGTCACACCAGCCTGCCGTTCCTCAGACCTCCTCTCACCACAGCTCTGCTCACACTGGGAAAAGCACACCAGGTCACAATAACATCAACACCTTATCCTTTTAGTGTCTGTGTGTTGATGTGTTTCTTACAATAATGTGTTTTTTTTTCTTTGCCTTGCAGAATGCTATGCTGGGTAATGGACTAGTCCTCCAGAACCTCTTGCATATGCAGCTCGCACAGCAACAGCTCCTTCACATCAAAGACAAGCGCATCAGCAGTGTAAGATACCTGTTAGTGTGTGTGTGAGTTAGTTAGTGGTGAGGGTTAATCATAGCGCATTATGTGCTCTTACATTTTCCTCTTCAGCACTTAATGCATAATGAAACTAAACAACCCCCCGTACATCATGCCACCTAATTGCTGCTTTTCTGTTTAAAAGGAAGACCTTGAGGTGTTGCAGTTTCCCTCCACGTTTTGATTTGCATATTTTAAAATGTCTCTGGTGTTGTCTTTAATTGCTGAGGTGAAAGTTAAAAGTCACAGTGATGAAGGAGAATCCTGTTTAAATGTTTCTTTTTTTGACCCTCAACCCCTGTGTATTTGCTCGGCGTTTTCCCTCATACTGTAATTTCTTCTGGCGTCTCTGGAGGATGTAAAAAAAAGGAGAAAAGATAATGATAATACAGACTGTAGTGTAATTTCTACTATATGCATGATACTTGAACACTCACTGTTGTCCCTTTCTCTCCCTCATCTTCTCTCTTATCTCCTTTCTCTCTCCACCTTTTCCACTCTCTCTCCTTTCTTTCTTCACATAATCTCTAGATTACGTCTCTCCTCTGTCCTCCGCAGGTCTCCAGTCTGCTTGGGGACCCGTCCAGGCTGCTGATGCAGAAAGCTTTGTCTATGCGGCCTCCAGGCCTCGTGCCGCTGGGGAAAGGCCTCCTGGGAGACTCCCCTACAGGTGAGCAGGGCTCGGTATCAGTACGCCCTCGTCAAATGACTTGGTGTCATTACTGCAAGCTAATGAGACCACTGTGAGACCTGCAGTACATCTCTCACCAGTGTTTTTTCTTAATACTGCATC
This sequence comes from Sebastiscus albofasciatus, assembly GCA_916701655.1. Classification (NCBI taxonomy): domain Eukaryota; kingdom Metazoa; phylum Chordata; class Actinopteri; order Perciformes; family Sebastidae; genus Sebastiscus; species Sebastiscus albofasciatus. The sequence goes on along the minus strand of CAKAOI010024336.1, from coordinate 31,375 downwards.
TCTCAAATTCATCGAGGTGTCTTCATTGACTTCTCTCAGCTGCCATCGTAAGAACATCGGAAAACGTTTGATGAATTAGCTCTGCAATAACAGCACCCTATTTCTGTTATGTGCTGTCAAACAAAGCAAGCTGAGGCCACCTGTATCAAGCAGTAAAGAGAGTACATATCAATATCCCAAAGAGTATTTGTATTTTCTCAGATATTTCTCACTGTCGTAAAAAGGATTCTTCTTACTGAAAGTCTTAATTGATGTGTAGCAGTATTTTTTTAACAATAAAAGGTCGTAAACACAGAAGAAGAAGAGAGCGATATACATGTAAACAGATATGTAAATAACCCTCAATCGTAATATGTTTGTCGGGGTTGCCCCTCTCTGCAGATTCCTCAATGCCTCACAGTTGTACATTACTGTACAACACATCAGCAGGAACACTGCAGTGCATTTACAATTCAACTCTCCAGCTGAGAAAAGCTGTGTGTTATTTTAAATGGGAATGATATATCACAGCAGTTGTGTGTATGTGTGCTGATGTATTTGCGTGTCCCTCTTTGATTGTGTGTGTGTGTGTGTGTGTGTGTGTGTAATGTGAGGCTTTTATCAGTGCATGCGTCTGCAGGGATTGTTAGCTTAAGGCTTGTTAGAGCTGATTCTCTTATTATGCTGTGGAGGCCATTTGTCACTGCAGTATTGGATTTATAATAAGTGTGGTGGTGCGCGTGTGTGTGTGCGTGTGTGTGCATCTTTAAATTATGTGTGCTTTTATGTCTGTGTATGTTTATTTTGTGCTTGTGTGTACATATTTGTGTTTATTAAACCCTGGAGTGAGTGAAATATTGGGGAGCGTGGAGAGAAGTGCTGGGCTGTAAATAAACATGATAAGTGACGATATATTACAGCTGGCTCTGCAGAGCCGGTCGGGCTGAGCTCTCAGTTTCCAGCCTGTCTGAGTGATTCGTGTCTCTCCAGAAGAGACGGAGACGCTGATGGTCATCAGTAAAAATCATTTCACATGTTTATCTGGCATCTCTCCTCTCTTTGCTTTCATTTCCTTTCATTTAATTTACTTTACTTTACATTGTTCCTCTGCTGTGTTGTATTTCATATCTTTCCCATATTTTGCTTTCCTTAACTTCTTTTGTTCCTTTTTTTTATTTTCCGTCATTTCCGTCTTTCCTTTCTTTTACTTTACTTTTTCATCTTTTCCCTTTTTCTATTCCGTGCCTCTATGTTGTATTTTATGTTTGTCCTACGTCCTCTCCTCTTACAGAGTTGGGCCATGAGTCAGTGCCATCGTCTACCCACAATGCCACAGTAGTGGTATCGGCAGCAGGTGTGATGCCATACCTCCAGGGTCGAGCAGGAGTGGGAGAGCAGAACAGCACCCATTCTATCTCCACAAACCCTTCTGCTTCCTCCTCCACCTCCTGTGACAGGCAGCCAGCTCCTCCTGGGACCATGCTGAGCTCCCATCCCCATCAGGGACAGAGCTATTCCTTGGGTATAAGTAACTCAGGACTTGGTCCTCCTCCACCTAAACCCCCCGGAGGAGTTTATACATCAGCAGGCCAGCACAACAGCTCAGATGGCTGCCCCCTGGCTGGCATGGTGAGCACAAATCCTCACACACCGTCCCTGCTGTTCTGCATCTCACATTATTCTTGGTCACTTCTGAATCTCTCCATGAGTCGTCACCGGTCTCTGGATCTCTCTGATTGACAGAAAATAGAACTATTTTATTACAAAGCTTTCTTGAATACTCGATAGTCCGTTATTTCTATATAGCAGAATGTTGCTATGTATAACAGACCGTTGCTATGGGCGCTGATGTCAGACTCAAATTATTGATTTCTTAAGTAAGTAGCTGTTTAATAAGCGGGGTCATGTACAGCTAGCGGGTCATTGTTGTGAAATAAACCCCTTCAGGGCGATGCTTCACATCAGCGTGCCGCATCGCCCTGAAGGGGTTTATTTCACAACAATGACCAGCCCGCTGTACATTATCCCTTACTTGATAATCAGTTAAAAAGTGTTTTATTCTGCTTTTCTCAGTCTAAAAACATATCAAATTGATTTCCATTTGTTGGTTGGACAAAACAAGGAGGACTCTTGGAAACTAATTGCTCTCATAGTTACTGTTGCTACGCCTGCCAAGCTTTCCATTTCATGCACCTTTTTTGGAGTTCACAATGATAATGGTGGCAGATTATCCCCTCAAAATTCTTCATTTTAGAATCAATGGGTTGATTTCAGAAAGACAAAAGCAGCTGCTCATTCCTAGCTTGTTAAAGGTGCAGTCTGCGGTTCTGATCCAATCCACTTTTTTCTATCAAATTACGGTCTGCTAGCTGTCCGTTCTGTGTGTACACTAAAAATAAAATCTGGTGTTCATACACAGCCCTGGCTCTGTAAATAAAAATGGCTCAGACCGAGCCACACAACACTATTCCAGCCAATCAGCAACCGGCGTTGGTGCTAAAAAGAGAAAGGCAGTGGGAAGAGCGAGAGGAATGGTAAATCTAGAGGGGGGTCAACAATCCTTCTCCAGAATTGCTGACTCCACCTTTAACTCCTATTTTGCAGACAGATATTATTAGCTTTATCTAGCTAGCTAATTAAGACAACTTTAGTTTCATGAGTCTGTTGAAAACGCTGTCTCTGGGTGACTTCAATGTTTTCAGACTCACTCGTTTTAAAAGGAGAAAAGCTAAAGCTACACATCCCAGACAAAAAAGTTCTCATCAGCTGACGATTTATGTTACTTAGAAGGCATATAAATAAAGAAACAGTATTGTATTGCAGTGTATAGCTAATCAGTCCTAGCATTACAGTATAATATAAGGAAAAATATAGAAATAAATGACCAGGTTCAGACCAGACACTTCAGCTAAGCTTTCATACTTGTTTATGTTTTCAAACAGTAGCCTAAGTTTTATCTTTAAATGTGACAAGAGAAAAGGCTTTATGGGTGACGACTAACAACGCGTTTATTAAACTTAACACCGTCTCTGGTAACGTTGGCTCGGGTTGCTGGAGTATAAACATCCCCAAACTTAATAAAGAGCAGGGTAGAGTTGCTACAGATTAGCTTCCAGTATGCTCGTTGTGAATGGGGCTTTTTTTAACCTGTAACCCCACACTCTAATGTATTTAGTTCATGATGTGCTCCTTGGGCTTGGAAGCAACTAGGGGTGTCCCCGACTAAGAATTTACATACTTGATTCTGATTGGTTAAGTCTTGCCTGTAGTCAACTGATCATCAAATCATGTTTTTATGTTTTTGCTCATTGATCCTCCTCTGTTTAAGCTGTATTTATCTACAGAAAAATAGTAAAAACAACAAAGTTATTGACCGAGATACACTTGACTATCGCTGAGCTGTTGTTTCAGAGTTATTAGCAAATAACTTCTTTGAAATTTCTTAAAAAACTCTCTAACTCATTACATTAGCTACCAGGTTACATATGCGTAGACAATAAGCCACACAAGGGTGAGATTGGTGCTTGATCAGGGCCCATATTATGGATTATATTTTATTTTAGCATATAATTATTAAATCATGTTTATAATAAAATACATTTTGAGGTAAATATTGGCGTAATTTGGCAGTAATTCCAAAGAAATTTCAAATAGTTTAGTTGCTAATTATCACCTAATTACCATGAAATTTGCGGTGTTACCGGATATATTTGTTAAAGTCCCTCATCACTACTCTCTCTTTCTACCTGTTTCTTGTGGACGGATATTTATTCTTAATTTAGCCTCATCAGGGCTTCAAAAGACACACATTGTGTGAGCGTATGAATAAACAGCCACAGTCCCTCAAGGGCTCTCCCTTTGGGAAATTCCCATAATACACTTCTGTCTCTCCCTTAATTACTGATACTGTATGAGGCCTTCCGTCTGCCTCCCTGCCCGGCCTTCTCTCTTCTGCTCTGTCACCTCTAAGTGTCTACCTGCCCTGTTCACATGTACACCTTTCTGCACACACTGAACACCTGACTGCCTTTCTGCTCCTCTACATGTCTTTGTCTCGGCCTGGTTTAAATAAAGAGCTGCTATGCTGACATCATCATCGGTAATAAGTCAGTGTACAGAGATAATCACAGTGCTAAAGTTCTTATGGGAACTGATTGCAGTCCCAGCGCTGTCTTCGCTAAAGTGTCTTTAATGGAGGGAAAGTGTAATTAAACAGAGAGTACAATCCTCCCAGGTTTCCACAGCCTCTTCAGCACTTCATCAGAATCTCTGCAACATTAAACACCTTACGTTGAGGTTGGTACAGTATGTTGGTGTGGTTGAAAACTCAAGTTAAGAGTGAGGATAGAAAGGATGCTAAGTGGTGGATCAGAGGTTGAAGGGCAAACTGACCAGTAATTCAATTTGCTGTAAAACTTACAGACTGAAGTTGTTTTCTTTGATCTGCAAGACTTCCTAATGACACCATTTCAATGTGTTTCTCTCTGTTTAGGTAAGCGGTGGTCAGGGCTCTCTGTTGGGCGATCCTCCTAAAGAAGTCAGACTGCCCTCCAATCCTTACCTGAACCTGGCCAGTGTGATGCCAGGGGTGGTGCTGCAAGGTGAGCACAACACACAGCAAATGAATGCATTTATCTTATCTTATTGTATGTGCAATCAGCTGTATTAAGGTAGCTCTTTCAGTACTTTTGACCATCTGGCAAAAACATCCTCTGTGTTGTACATTAATACATTTATTCATAAAGTATAAAGATGCTCACTTAGTTCAAGTTGATTCTTTTTAATTCATTTGTTTTACAGGAAACACGGTAGGTCGGCCCACGGACAAACACTTTCACCTCTATTAATAAAAATAGGACTTTGACAAAACTATATACTCATTTTAAAGGAATACTCCTCCAAAAATCTATCGTTTGAGTATCAAAAACGAACTGTCTGTAGGGTAGAAATGTGTTTCTACAATGTTTATCGCTGCCTCCCTTCATGTAAGGAGAGTTGAGAGTCTAACTCTCAGCAAGAAGCAGAGCCATATTTGCATGTTTTCCCAAAAAATTTGGGCTGGTTAGACTGTCATTAAATGTGCATTATCAGTAGTTATAAGCCTCATAGATGTTGGTCGGTAGGGCCCTGCTACACCCAAGGAGAAAGGAGAAGGAATAAAAGCAGACGACAGCAACCTCTAAAGACCGTAGTAATTATGACAGGAGCAAAAGCGGGAGTGAGGTGCTGTAGTGTAGACAGTGTGAAACTCCATAGGCGGTGGAGGTCGGTGGACGATGGATGTGTTCACAAGCGTTGAGTGTCACTTTCGAACACGTTTCACATTTAAAACGTAGTTATTTTAAGCTAAAACACAAGTTTTTCCCTAAACTTAACTAAGTGGCTTTGTTGTCTAAACCTAAAGAAGCTGTTTTGTTAGTGTTGAAAATGTAAAGCTTCATGCAGTTTTGCAACGTGTTAAAACGTGTTGCTTTTAAGTTTCACTTTGTCAACTTAGTAGGTGTAGTAGGCCCCTACTGACCCACATTTATGAGGTTTTTACTGTAGCGAGCGATAACGCCTATTTAATGGCCTGATAACAGTGGAGTCGGGTGAAATGTTGAACAGTTCTTTTAAAACCCTCCTGGAGCATGAGCACTCATCTGACGTTGGTTTGTATGTTAAGTATGTTAAACACTCATGGTTTTCTCCACAACAGTGCTACTAATGCACTGCTTCTGTGTTAAACCAACGCCTCGTCATAGTTTCGAAGCTCTTCCAAAAGCAGAGTGAGGATTTTTTGGTGAAGATAGAGGTCAACTTTGGAAAGGGGGATGATGCTTTAGGAGTGGTTAACTGTGGTTAATCTAAAAGGACTACAGCTGCCGTCCTCCATGAAGGAGCAAGCTATAAATGTTTCAGAGGCAAGGGCACAACAGATGGATTAATGTTGGATTACTTTGAGATATTTTTGCGATGTTAATGCGTATGTGTGATCACTCACTCATTGTTCCTCCTCCAGGATCAGTGGGGAACAAAGCCCAGGGAGGGCAGCCTGGCTCCGGGGTGTACGGCGGCTCGGTTGCTCCCGTCGTCTCCCAGGGCTCCGGCTCCTTCTCCCACAACGTGTCAGCTACAACCACAGCCCAATACAGCACTGATACCTCCACTGACTACAGCCAATACAACCAGGCCTACACACAGGTACCGCTGCTCATACAGGACACACTAAACAGATGAAGAAATATGGTGATAGATGGATGGATGTGTGTTCACAATTGTGTTACTCTGCCTAAAATGTGAGAAAGAGGGATGGGTGCTGAATAGATGATCAATGGATGGATACATAATGAGTGGATGGATGAGAGCAGCAGTGACAGAGTGAGCTGTAACTACAGGAGGCAGGGAGGTGGAGGAGACGAGAATGGGAATGGATATTTGGACAGACAGTATGAGAGAGGATTTGGCAGAGAGCGCCGTGTCTTTCCATCTGTCCCTGCTCCCTTCATCTGTCTTAACACTCCAATCTGAACAAGTCGTGAAGCCTCCCTACTGGCTGTTTGTCTGCATCTCTTTCTTTCTTTCTTCTTCCGCTCTCGTCTTAGCGATGTCTCCTCCAGCAGCAAGTGACACATCTGATATTTGCAGCGCGATGCTAACCCAATTTTAAATGTTAATTACAATCTACTCATCCAAACAAATGAATCATGATTAGAGAACCAATAAAACGGTCGGTTTAATTTGTCTGGAAAGACAAGACAAAGGAGAGGAACAGGGGAGAGCCGTCGGCATGAACAATGGTTAATGAATGACAAAGAAAGAGAAAGAAAGAGACAAAAAAAATCAGCAAAGACAAGAAAATTACTGAGCAAACATTCATCTGTCTGCACCTGATGTTTGCTGGTGTGTGTGTATCATAGGAGGCCATGCAGCAGTGGTACCAGCACTACCAAGCACAAGCACAAGCTCACACCTACAATGCCGCTGCTCCACAGGACAACACAGCCACAGACTACAGCAAGGAGCACACACAGGTAACACACACTCATTTGTAACTGTGTGGGTTTCAATGTAGAGTTTGTGTGTGCAATATTATGGCTCATCATTTTAGTGTTTCATTTTTCTTTTTCACCAAAAAGTAGCAGATTGGGTGAAATGATTTTTTTATGTTCCCATACATCATACAAGTTGGGACACTCAGAATATGTTATATATGAGATAGATGAGATAAATGAGGAGAAAACACAAAAGACAATGCAGATCAACCAAATTTCATCCCAGTCACCTAAAACTACCACTGAAACTATAAAAAAAGGTTGTTTTTGTATTTTTAAAATCTAGTTTTCACCGAATTTTCCCATTTTTGGTTTCCATTTTTACGTTTTTAAATTGCTAAATGTACAATAGATGCAGATACATTCCTGGATTTTTACTTTAAAGCATTTTAAACAATGAGCCCTACAGAATTTGTAAATTAACCTTCTTGTGTTCAAGGCTCCTCCGGTGTCGACCTATGGGGATTACACTTCCTACATGCAGGCGGTCACTCAGTACTACTCCCAGCCTGCAGCAGCCAACCAGGCCTACGCCAGCAAGGTAAACATACACACGCCTGACCCAAACCAAAACATGATTCTAACCATAACCCCCATAACAGCGAAAACCCAAATGCCAAAATGTCCTTACTGTCAAGCTCCCACACAAACACAGATGCTCATCCGTTAAAGGGTAACTTGTGTTGAGTGTCTGACAACATTATGCAAAGAACCCTACAGAGATATAAAACGTTTTTCTTATCTTTCACTTGATCCGATCTGTTTGTTATTGTGTGTCTCGCTCAGAGAAGCCTCGTTCTGAGACCTTGCGTAGCTTCCACATTGTCGAAATCAGCTAAATATTCAGCTATGACATTACAAATCTTTAAGATAACTCTAAGCTAAGCTTTCTGTACTCCAACACAACAAACTCTGACAACACCGGTGTCCCGTGGCACTCCTCTCTCAACTCCCACTCACATTTCCACCGTCGTCATCGTCACATGGCACAATGACGAACGGAAAGTTAATAACTTTTAATTTCTCTGTAGGGTCCTCTCCGTAATGTTGTCAGACACTTGTAATAACAATCTGAGCATGTCAGTGGCAAAAACAAGCACTTTTAGTGGATTTAAACAGACATTACATTACAGCTTGTTTACCGGATGTAGCGTTCTCCATTATTACTGGACCAATTTCTAAAATCGTTGTCCCCATTATTCACTTAGACACAAAAATATGAGAAAATAGGGTCAGGGTTGAAAAATATCAAAGTTACCCTTTAAGTGCCCGGGAGGAAAGTTTAATACAAATGAATCATTTGTTTCTTTGAATTAGTGTTTAATATGAATTTTAGGGAAAATTTAAATTATTATGAATAATAATAATTAACATTATTAGTTTGAGACCATTCATGACTAATTTATTTGCAGAGGTTATTAATTACAGCATACAAATTACTAATTATGTTTGTAGAAATTATCAGAAGCTCTTTAAAACCAAGTGAAACAGACGCAGTATAAATGATCTGGGCTGCAGCCCTCAGAGCAGCATGTTGGTATTTACATGCAATTTGTGTGACCTCTCTCTAAGACACTGATACCCTGTTAGAGGCAATGCATCACTCTGCACCCAGCAGCTGATACACACATCTCCACACACCCTGAGCAGCAGGTCCAGGCTTATCTGCTGCTGCTGGAGGCCGTCTGACTGAGTGTGTGTGTTTGTCTGAAGTGTTTGTGTGAAGTGTTTGCTTGAAGATGCAGCCAGAGTTGCATTCTGGTCGACTGAGCTCACTGTTGGAGGAGGAACTGATATCTTGGAGAAAATGATACGATGCGTTTCTGACATTAAACGTAACCAAAAATATGTTGACATGACATTGTAGCACTTAGTTTTGGCTTGTTGTCCTCAAGAAAAAGAACATCCGCAGACAGAAGGCGACTGAGTGTGTCATCAGACATCAGGATGTCTCATAATAGACACTAGGGGGCAGAAATAAATGAATAAAAGAGTATGAGTCAGTTCATTTGTCAACAAAATGGACCCTAAAATGTAAAATGGCTTTGGGGAATATTTCCTTTATTGTGTTTTTCCTGACTTGCAGTCTTCAGATAGTCAACCACCTGTCGTTCACTGTCTCTTCTAGGAGGTAGATGTGTGTAAGCCTCTAGGAGTCTCTCTGCACGCAGTCAGTAACGGCGCCGCTCCTCCACCGGCCGTCCTACCAGCTGCTGCCGTGCTCCCAGCCTACAGCACCTTGCCTTTAATGCCCGGCTTCCTCGGGGCGCCACACCCGGCGGCAGCCACGCCAAGCCCCGTCACGCACGCACACACTGCCGCCCCCGACTGGAACACCTATTACTATGTGAGTAGAGACAATGTACACAATGTGTGAGCAGTGATGGAATATATACTATTTACTCCACTACATTTATTTGATAGCTTTAGTTACTTATTACTTTGCAGATTCAGATTATCAAAGGAACAGTGTGTAACATTTTAGGGGCTCTATTGGCAGAAATGGAATATAATATTCATAGCTATGTTTTCATTAGTGTATAATCACCTGAAACTAAGAATCATTGTGTTTTTGTTAGCTTAGAATGAGTCCACCATGTTGCTCCGCCATGTTTCTACAGTATCACAGAAAAGATAAACCAATCACTGGCTCCAGAGAGAGACTTCAGTATTTTTACATACCTTGAAAGCCACCTTAGTTCTCTACACACTTGTGAAACGGCGGTAACGTGAGCCGCTTAGTGTGAAACCGTGGTTCCGCCAGCCGCCGTCTAACTTCCTGGTGCTCCTGAAGTAGTGTTATCATGGTAAGGATGGCCTCTGAGCGAGGCAAACGGTGTTACCACGGTTTTGCACTCAGCGGCTCACCTTACCGCGGTCTTGGAAAGGGAGGAGTGAGCGGAGGGGTACTCAGTTGGTTGCAATCTGCAACTACATCGCTAGATGACACCAAATCCTACACACTGTCCCTTTAATACAAAATATAAATCAACTGATAAATGAAGATGATATATTATTAAAGATTAAGCTACTCTGCAGTATATTAAGTAGTTAAAATCACCTTTATCAGCTGTAATATTAAAGTGATGAACACATTAATGCATCACTAATTATAATTCAGTAATATAATATATATATATTTCTGAAATGTTCATAATGAATACTTTAACTTTTGGCACTTAAAATATATTTAACAACTAACTCAAAGGAAGATTTTGAATGCAGGACTTGTAATATAGTATTTATACACTGTGGTATTGCTACTTTTACTCAAGTAAAAGGTCCTGAATCCTTCTTCCACCATCATAATACAGGATGTGACATTTTTATTACGAGCTTTATGTGAGACTGAAGCTGGATAAAACATCTTTTTCACTGTACTTTTTTCCCCAATTATTTTTCCATTTTGAAGTGATCATTGAGAGCGCGCTCAGCTCAGGTGACGAAATCCAAACATTTCATATTGCAGTCAACCACTTCAGTGTTTCCCCTCTGACTTCTGATGTTAGTGGGCGGTTATTAGTTGTTGACAGTGGGGAGCTGAAGGATCGCTGTTCAGCTCGGTGAATTCAAAGTAATAATTCAGCATAACCACTACTGGATGGATTTATGTGTAATGACATAATCCTTACACAAAGGCCAAAACAATATAATAAATATTAGCACAGACTATTATTTTCTGTAATTCTGTAGTGTATGAGCTGTCAGCCGTGGTCATAACCCTGTTGTTTGCATTAAAAAAGGAGTTATTGAAACTCCGAGAGAGTATCAGGATCACTATCTATTTTACCGTAGCTGCTTCACAATAAAAGAAGACAGAAAAGTCGATGAAAGGATTTTCACGTGAAGCAGAAACAGGAAGTGTTCATTGTAATATTAGCTGCTGTAAATGCATTACTACCATCATTTATGAAATAGTGATCAGAGTATGGATTTGTCTTGACTGTGGATAGAAGCTAGTCTTCATTTTAAAAGCATATATTAGAGACAAGTCTTGATTTCTGGTGTTTCCTGTTTTTATAAGTATATATGATCATATTTTAATAACACGTCTGGCTGTGTACGTCGTAACTGTTTTCTGATATGTCTCCATTTTCATTTGCTGTTGATGCTGTTTACCCTCTCTGGTGAGATGATGAACAGGATAATTCTGCCACACAAAATTCTGTCTATTTTTTCAGACTTTCCACTAATTGTTTCTGTCTACTTCCACTACTTGTTTTGTTGTGAATTACTGGATAATGTGACCTATTCTGGTGTATAAACATTAGACCTTAGTTGCTCTTTGGTTGAACTAGGGATGTCAATGGTTAACATTTAATCGGTTAACCACCGAGAACATTTTTGCCTGGTTACGCATGTCGGTCTATCAGTTAATTTACGGTCTATATGTTAATTCAATATGCGCACAGAAAGGAAGCTTCGGCACCCTTGTTAACCAATTGAGCTGTTCAGACAGGATACACACACCGGGCCCGGCGCCACGGAGCGTGCGTGTGTGCGTGCGTGCGTGCGTGCGTGCGTGCGTGCGTGCGTGCGTGCGTGCGTGCGTGCGTGCGTGCGTGCGTGTGTGTGTCAAGCTGTGGTAAAGCAAATTTAAATCCAGACGAGAAAGCAGCCAAATGAGTATTGAAAATGTTTAAATTCAGAATCTGTGCGTCATCTGCAGATCAGCCTTTACAGGGACCAGCTGATAATGATTGGTGGCTGATCGATCGGAGCACCTTAATGACCTGATCAAAATGCGGCAATAAACTTCAGCAAAGCCAGCAGAAAATAAATAAATAATAAAAGGCAAGACGTTCACAACACAAAACATTAAATTGGATGGATATAGCGCTTCGAAATGCAGCGCCAAAGCTCAGTGAGTCAATAGAGCGCCGGAGTAAAAGGAAAGCCCTTCTTATAATTCACGCTATTTTGCGGAATTAGTAGGCGAGATTAGAGCAAATATGATTTAAAAAAAAGTATTTTTTATAAAACGGTCACTATATTGTGAACGGTAGTACATGAAACAGGTAATCTGAAAAAAAATCATGTGCCTCGGTGTCCTCCGGTGTTCCTAACAGCATCTGCAAGATTTCACAGACCGGAGGAAAACAAGCAGTCAGAGCTGATCTGAGGTCTGTTATCCAGCTGCAGTCTATGAGAGCCGGCTGTCAATCACTCGCAAACTCCAACCAAACGGTCAAACTAGGCCGTGCTGATCAAATATGAATCAATATTATGTTACGTTAATGCCTATTTCTCGCCTCAAATGTTTTCAGAACCATCTCGTAGTGCACGGGCTAGATTTTCTAAAGCCTGAAAACAGAGCCATGATGAGGTGCAGAAGTCTTGTTATCTCTCAGAACACTTGAATTACAATATGCTGAAAGGTTATTATGGAACTTTTGCCCAATTATGCCAAAAATATACTGACTACTGCCACTTTAATGGGTGTCAGGCTATTGAAAGCAAAATCAACTGAAACTGACATCTCTAGGTTGAACTGCTCTCAACCACAAGTAGTTGCTTTGTTTTGAGGTGTCACAAGCCACAAAGTTTGGGGTCGACTGCTGATGACTATGGAGACAGTAGATCAATGTGTTCTATTACATGTTTGGCAATTTTCTGAGATGTGGCAATAGAGCTGCAGTACAGCCTTAACTTTGTCATCATCTTTTAAGGGTGTGAAAACTATTTAGAGGAGAAGAAGAGGAGGAAAGAGAGAGAGACAGAGAGCAGACAGGATCCAGACGCCTGAGCTAAGCCTCGTCTCTAGAAAGATTTGCATTTGTTTGTACAGACAGTCTCCGTGGTCCTCTAGAGCCACCTTCAGACACAAACACAGGATGTTTGCATTGTTGTCAAATTCCACAACAACACATTTTTCACTTTTTCCAATCTCTTCTTTTAGTTTCTCTTTAGTTTAAGATGTCGACCAATGTCGTGATGAAAACACACTATATACATGAAAAGTCTCATGTGTTTCATGTATCAGTAAGTAAGCACGCAGTCGTGATAAACAGAGATGCAGGCAATCCACACAAGAATCAAGAGAAAGCCAAGTTAGCAAAAGCAAAAAGAAGAAAAGCACAGGCCCAAAAATAAGAACAATCCCCATAATTAATTAAATATCACATAAAAAAATAAAGATCTGCTTGGAAAAATAGCAATGGACAGGACCTTTAACTTACGAATGAACCATTTTCAGGATATCTTTAAAATTTTCACATTAAATGAAATTTTATTCATGGCAATTTAAAAAAATTACGTTTGTAACACAGTGAAGTTTTTCTTGCTCTCTTTATTGAAACAATTCAAAACACACATTTTCCAACAACAATAACAACATATAAGTGTGGAGATAAAAAAAATTGAGTAGTGCTTTTAATTTTATCCAAAATTAGGGATGGATTTGGACGCTTTTTCTGCTTGGAAATTTTAAGGTCTATGTTTGCTGTTTGGTTTGGAGTTATTTATTCTTGACTTGTGAGTGTGGAAGTGTTCAAAAAAGGCGAAGAAGTTTGATTGAATCATCTTTTATTTTCTAAAAGTAAGACTGACCAGTAAGTGCAACAGTAGTAGCTGACCTTGTTCCTTTAACATGTAAGACATTTAAGTGTTCCACTTTTTCTTCACCTCTGCTGTCACTCTTCCCTCTCTTCTCACATCTGTCTCCTCAGAACCAAACGAGGGGCCACAAGAGGGAGTACCCTCAGCTGGCGGTGCAGGAAGTGACATCATCAGACGGTGCCTACATCGGGCAGCACTCCCAAGGCCTGGGAGGGCAGTACGCTGACTACTTTAAGAGGAAGAGGCTCTAGTATGAACCAAACCACCTTAAAGCCAAAAGCTTATGGAGGGAGGCACACACACACACACACACACACACACACACACACACACACAAACACACACAGCGTCTGCTGGATGTCACAGCTCCCTCTAGTGGCCTTTCTGTGGCTGCCATTTTGCATCCCTAAGTAGGTATTGAGTTTAATAGAATTCAGGGTTGCAAATGGCTCAAGTGAAAGCAAGCCATAGTGCTCTTTGATCCTGGCACTTATACACACACACACACACACACACACACACATATAGACACAAACACGGTGTTGCTTTTGTCCTGTTCAAGCCTTAACTCTTTAACTTAAACTGTTGTTTCTCAGTCAGTGTGTCAACCGTACTCAACTAATATTATCTTGTACATTTTTTCTAATATAATGTAAACTAAAGTATATACTGTATCTGTACGTATAAGCTGCTTTTGTATCTGCAGCCAGGCGGCCTGTCTGTCTGTCTGCCTGCTGAAACTGTCTTAGGACTGGTCTACAGTCAGGTGTCTCTTTTCAAACTCACGCTTTTGATTAGTCAGTCGAACTGACATCTGTTTGTTCCCGCTGCAGTGTCTTTTCTCTTATCCTGGTATTGCCCAGGTTTCCTCTTTTATATCTCCCCTCGCGGAGGATTAGAGTGTGTGTGTGTGTGTGCGTGTGTGTTTATGCGTGTTGATATGCTGTTTCTGTAGGAAGCGTCAGCCATTTCAATCCCAACGTTTGGGAGCATATCAGGAAAAAAAGGGGCCTGAACCAATCACACCCCTTAATTGTGGTGACTTTACAAAAGCTTCCCTCAATGAATGGACCTTTCTCTATAAAGAAAGAAAACAGACTGGTGTAAATACAGTGTGTAATACAGAATATATAAAGCCATGCGTAACAGACAATATCACATTTAATGGACGTTCCCCAGCTCTGTTGTGAGCGTATTGTACTACATGAATGACAGGAAAACATTAGGCTCGTTCGAGATGCGCCAGGCCTGCACAACGCATGCCGGTTAGATTTGTGTCCGACTTGATCCCGACTTGCTCTGACGTCGTGCACACGTGAGCAACGATAACCTCACGAGATCGAGGCGGCCGCAGTTTTTAGAGCCAGGCACCGCAGTTGCTCTCCACCGACTGCAAGACCAAAGGGCATTATGGGAAATGCCTGGCTGTCGCCTGATCAAAGAGCTGATTGGCTCTTAGTGTTGACAACAAACCTCACGTTTTTTAGAAAATACAAATGATCTGTTCAATTGTAATATCTAACGCTAGATTGTAGGCTATTAGTCTCATGTTGTGCAATGAAGGTTTAATCTGTTAACAAACACATCTTATGTGGTTGATAATAATAATAATAATGATGGTTATTTATAAGCACTTATAAAAACTAGCTTTACAAGTCGGACATAAAAAGAATAAAGGATATAATACAATGCGAGATACACGCACATTTCCGCATAAATTCACAAACAAATATAAATAAATCTGAATGTGGTCTGCAAACTACAAGTAGCCTACAGATCAGATCTAACAGGATGTCACTTTTCCTGTGACTTCCTGTAAATTCTTTGAAGGCTGCTGGAAACTGTCCGACTTGGCCGCAGCTTTTTGTCATCGCCCCCTGATGCCTGCCGCCTGATCTCGTCTACTTTCCAGGCGAGGCGCAGTTCATCTCCAACGAGCCTATTTACTGCGTGTCTGTTTTTTTTGCAATCTATACTGTTATATATTTGTAATATAATATAATAATATTCCAAGGCAATTTATTAACATTGAATCAAACTGTGTTGACTAAATGTATTTATCTGGTTTGGTTTTTAACATTTAAACCAAATTTTAGTGCACAATCCTTTCTCCTCTCTTCTCTCCTCTTTTTTCTGTTGTAACACAGTTGGGTGTTTTTGGGAAGATCTGTTGGGACTGTTAAAAGCAGCTTTACTTCCATTTTCCAGCTGCCATTAGAACATAAAGGATTCAGACTGTACGTTTTTGTCCCGAATCCATACTACATACTGACTCTCTCAGTACAAAAAAATCCTTACATGGAGTCCACTGATGGTTAACGTCGATGAATCGGCTCCAGAAACATTTCATTTTCTCTTTGTGAAGTTTAATTGGCAGTGATATTCTAAAGCAGTTTGATTGTATGCATAGTGCACATATTGCATCATTTCATGTTACTATAAAATGCTAAAGTATGTTTTTGTATACTGACAAACTGCAAACAACAGTAAACTATAAAGATTAGTATATACTGTATATACAGTTGGTATAGTAGGGCTGTCACGATATCAGATTATCACTACATGATTATCGTGGCTAAAAGAATTCCCAATTACACTATTATTGCAATATCTATAGAAAATTCAGTCAGTCTTTAATTTTGTGCGTTTTGTCTCTTTTTTGGCAAAAGAATTACACTTAAAATGCGAGTGTGTGGAGGTGGAGAGAGAGTCTGTAACCATAACTGTATATATCAAATTATTTAAGAGGCACTGGATTATTTACACTATATTATTATATGTGTTATTAACATGATATCAATATTACATTTTTTAAGTTGTATTACCAATATATCTCAACACCCCTAGTATGTAGTATGAGATTGGGACACAGTCTTTATCATTTTAGGGACGCTACGATCCTCAGAATCAAAAGATTTTCACATTTTTCTTATTTTTTGGTTCATCAGATGCTACTATAACGAGCCACTGTGCATGTTATTTCTTTTTTCTTTAATGGGCGCTGGTAGAATTTCGACACCTCAGTTTGAAGTATTTAGGTGAAACAGAAAAAAAAGCAAACTATATGTTAATCTTCATAGAGCTGATTTATTTCCAACCATTTTTACAAGTAAACAGAGAAATAATTTTTTATTCTTTGTGAAAAGATTTCTTTAGGTAGTTTGTTTGATTAGAGCAAATGCTGTGAACTGAATTACACTTCATGTCCAGAAGGTTTGATGTTTATTACTAAGGAGGAGAGGGCTTGGTATTTTAATATTATAGTGTAATATTATGTTTTTTATGTGCACAACCCGGCAATAACTAAGTCTCCCACTACTGTAGAAAGTTGAATGTAAAATGTTTATTTTCTAGTGTAAATTATTCACACAGCATTATCATATATATACTCCTACGTAATGACTCATATGCTTGGTAAAAGCTTTTTTTTTTCCCCCTGTTTGTATGTCTATTTGTATTCTGCTCATATCTGATTTTATATCACGAAGCAGAATATTACTTGCATAGCCATGGCAACCACTCTCACACACTGTGAAACCCAATAGCAGGTGAGATCAGATATGTGGCGCGAGTTTCTCATCAGTGGAACAACAGCTCGCTGTAAACAGGATGTACATGATGTTTACATGCGCAGACACAATAATAATGGAAGAGTATGAGTGGTAATGTAGTGTGCAGGTACGCTTATTAAGTACCAATAAAATGGCTTAACATTAAACTAAAGGGCAATACTTAATATCCCTCTATCCTTTGTCGACTCTCTTGCTGCCTGCTCTTCATCCAGTTGCATGTTTTCTAACTTGATTTTACTGTGACGTCTTTCATGGTGTCACATGTCTCCGCTTTCATTTTGAGAATCATATTTAACATGAAACTGTGACACATTTTGAAGCATGCATCCATAAAATGTTTTATTGAGGATATGGACAATAGAAAGAAAAAAGGAGAGGAGCATTAGAGTGCCAGACAAAGTGAGAAAATGTATTCAGCTAAATATTTGTATAAATCCTGTACGGGCAGGAAGAGGATCAACGAATAGCTGCTGATCAAAGCCTGTTATGTGTTCTTTATTTCCACATATTTAACATAATGAATTTACTCATTTTTTTCCATTCAGTGGCTCCCTTCCTTTTTTCTTTTGTGTTGCCCATTTGGGAAGTCTTTTAATGGAGGATATGGATAAATTACAATTTAATACCCACAGACTCTTCTTGTTTTACAATCAGTCATTTTCATACACTGACATTTCCCATAATTTTAATTCAGACAGTTGATGGATTCCTGCTTTCCCCACTGATCCTAAAAAGAGTATTGCGTATTAGATTAATCGTATATTTAGCTTGTAAACATTTTAAAAGTTAATTGTTTTTTTTACTTTTTCCTCCTCACTTTTTTCTTGCAACTATCATAATCTTTCTATTAACCATGCATTTATATTTTCAATTTCCATTCATTCTTATTTCACTAACTCGTCTTTGCACTATTGTGACTGACAGTATGTCCTGAATGTTTTCTGTATGATTCTGACTGTGACTTCCGGTGGCTGTGCTCGTTTAAAATGCTTTTATTTTGGTGATTTATTTTTCTCCAGGCCTGCACAGTACTATCAAAATCAGACCAACATATATTTAACCACTTTGCTGCACTAAAATAACCACAAGGTCTTAACAATACTTCTAAATATGACTCCAAATGAACACCGTATAACATTTTTCCACTCAAATGTGTTCCTCATCTGGCTTTGCAACTGATTTCATTCAATAATGGACTTCAGTGCTGTATATTAAATGAATACAGTAACTGTCTTCACATTAAAGAAAGACATTTAAAATGCTTTAATTCTGTTTTTCATGAATCATAATATAATCTGCATGATTAGATTCTGCTGTTATATTGCACCCACGGCAATCTAAAGACAAAATATCTATATGTAGATGTGCAGGTCTGTAATTTAAACATTGTTGAAGCCCTTTTCATCACCTTCTCTGCTGTGCTGCTCCAACACCTGAACTGTCTGTTTGAGAGAGATCCAGTTGTTACAATTTAAAGTTGGGGAGAACAACTCCATTGTCCCTTCTTTTTCATTCTGTATCTGTAATCAAATCTATTTCACATGACATCTCTCTCTCCATCTGTGGCTGTTTGTACTGTAGAAGACATTTTTGCATTTTCCCCTCTGAAGCAGTTCTTTTAATTGATTTGTTTTTCTTTCATCAGCCTGATCCCCCTGAATCAACTGTAACCACCATTTTATGGCGTTCCTCTGGCTGTCTGGCTCGGAGCCTCAGTTTGATTTGCTTCCTGGTGTGAGTGGATTAAAAGCGGCCAGCTGGACTCCGCTCTCACCTCCACCTCTCTAAAAGACGGGATAGAAATGTCTGTGTGTGCGAATGTGTGATCGGACCAGAGACGGGGCCTCTGTGTTTGTGGATGTGAACAGCTGAGGCAGCAGAAGCACCGTCTGCTTGTCTGTTTTCCCCGTCTGTCTTCCTGACTGTCTGTTTTCCACTCTGACTGTCCATGCCTGAATTATTTTATTGGTGTCAGCTTTTTCTCTGCCCTACGTGTCACTTGCTCTAAAGCCATGACTGTATGTACTACAGAGTTGTGTGTGTGTGTGTGTGTGTGTGTGTGTGTGTGTGTGTGTGTGTGTGTGTGTGTGTGTGTGTGTGTGTGTGTGTGTGTGTGTGTGTGTGTGGATGTGTGGATGTCAAAACTATTGAGGACAGAACAAACCTGAGCTCTAATCCTGCAAGTCTAGATTTGATAGTGCAAAGGGACATATTCCTAAAAATACCTGTATGGGGACAGAATCAGGAGTATAACTGACCACAGAGAATTGTGTCACTTGACTTGAACGTAGGGCTTCCTTTACTTGCCAATTTCAAGGTTTCACACCCTCAGTTTTGGCCGTTCACATGCAAAAAAACAGACTCAGAGACAGACACTCTGCTAGTCTTTCTTCCACTTTTCTAGTGTACTCCACCTGCTTGTCCAAAATCCTTTTAAGTTACATGAAACTCGAAACCAGTAACTCAACAGTGTTAATTGTGTCGGTTATCTTGCCAACAAGTCTTCGAAAGCCACCAATTAACTGTTAATTGCTATTTTTTTTGTCGTAGACAGAAACATGTCCAAATGTGGATCTCTGCTCTTCACCTTTTGATTGATTTATTGACAGGTCATTAATCTAACTGGCAGGTTAAAGGGATAGTTTGGGTGTTTTGAAGTGGGGTTGTATGAGGTACTTATCCATAGAAGGTGTATTACCTACAGTAGATGACGGTCGGCACGCCCCCAGTTTGGAGAAACAGACACGAGCACCGACACTGGAGCAAAGCAATGTACTGCTGTGGACGGGGCCGGCAGCAAAACATATTTTAGCTACCTAAAAGAAAGGCTCACCTAAAGAAATTGATATCCGTTTAAGTGTATGCTATATTTAGAATATTTTCACCACTTTATCTTACCGTCAGACAGCCCTTTCCTTCTCCTTTCCGACAGGGAACTGAACTGAAAGTGAACCTTATCTATGCTCTCTCCAAAGCCAGAAGGCTTAGATGACAAAAACAGTATAGATAATAATTTCACATTCGGTTCAGTTCGCTGTCGGAAAACACTCTAAATATAGCGTACACTTAAACAAATATCTATTTTTTTTAGATGAGCCTTTCTTTTAGGTAGCTAAAATATGTTTTGCTGCCGTCCCCGTCCACAGCGGTACATTGCTTTGCTCCGTAGCCCTTGTCTGCTTCTCCAAACTGTGAGCGTGCCGACCGTCATCTACTGTAGGTAATACACTCACTATGTACCTCATACAACCCCACTTCAAAACACGTGAACTATCCCTTAAAGAGTTGAGTTAGTGTTATTACATAAACCCATTATGCTGATTTTTCACCGTGAAACCACCAAGCATCTTATTCAAAGTGAGGAAGAAAAAGGATATTAGTGTGTAGCGTTGAATTTCAGCCAGAACTGCACAGTACACACACACACAACAAAAACTGGGTTGGTAAACAAGATTTAGTGCAAATCTTGTTTGCCATACTTTAGTGTTACTGCTGTAGCTTTCATTTGGTTTCTTGTCGAGTTGAACCTGGCGAAGCTGCTCTGTAGTATTTTCAGTTCAGGTTGTTTGAAGTTCATCTGGCTCTCAAACTATAGTGGGAATATTTTATTGTACTGTTCAACATTTGTTGCCATAACAACCTACAGTAAGCCATGTTGAGTTGTTGTTGTGTGTGTGACCTTGAGGTTGTTTGCATTTCTCCTAGTAGTCTTGATTTTATTCGCATCCAATAGAAACCATCCTGTATCTTTATACCTTTGGGAACGGTGTGACAGCCAGTAATGTGCGTGACCTGCTGAAGCCTGTTTGCCAGAAATTTGTTGGTTAGTACATTTTCATATTCTTCTTTTATTCTGCCAAACAGTTTAAGTTGTGATTATACACAAAACTTGTGCTCTGAACATGGTTTATGCTTTGAAAATCAGATCCGGTCTGCTCTCACATCGTGACTTGCAGATTGATTGAAGCGGTTAATGAGAGTCGAACTGGTGTTTACTTCACCTGGTGATCTATGTGTGCTGGAACCAGTAATTGCAGGTGTAGGTGTAGTTCTCTAAAAATGTACGCTTGGCAGGTAATAGGGGTAAGGAGAGACAGGCTGAAAGAAAGAGGAATGGAAAAACAACTCCGGCTGCCGTCAGCCGCTGAGCCTTTAGGGATTTCTTTTTTTAACTTTTTTTTGTGGCGTTCTCCTCTTCTGTCTGCTCGCTCAGTGAAGAGTGTTGGTTATGTCTGCCAGACTCCTGCATGTTGCACGTACCTGTAGAGCTGTCACACACACACTCCCAACACACTGGAAACGTCTCCTCTCTGCTCTGGTATTTGTATTAGCTGGACTCTGACGCAACCTCTCCCGGTGTGATCCAAATCGATATGAATACATTATCGTTCTCATGTTTTTGTGCATAGTTATCATCTCTCCTGTGGAGTAAATCGTCCAGCATTTTCAGTATCAACAGAGAAAACAATCACAGTTTGCATTTTGATACCACAGGCCAACTGACAAACATCATTCCCCCTCTCCCTGGTGAACAGATATCTGATTGCAGACGCTCACATAAGGTCACAGTTGGCATCGAGCCTCCAAACCTGTCAGTCACCGGATGTGCAAATGTGGCAGCTTAGTGCAAAATAATCCCACTAAATCTGCACCAATCACATTTAAAGGATAAGGCTGATGATATTGTGTATTTTTGTTGGTCTTGACAAATCCCGTAAAAAAAGGCCAAAACTAACAATGTGTTAGTCCGTCTCTTTCTGACTTCCATTACCTGTCTGTGCCTGTTTTCAACCCCAAGCCCAGTAGCTTCTACTGGTAACAAATATATAGTGGTTTTTTTTAAAGGCTTAAAGGGGTAGTTTGGGTGTTTTGAATTGGGGTTGTATGAGGTATTTATCCGTATTAGGTGTATTACTTACAGTAGATCTTGGTCGGCACACCCCCACCATTGAGTAGCAGACAGGACAACCGGCACCAGAGCAAAGCAAAATAGTGCGGTGGACGAGGATGGCAAAAAAATATATTTTAGCCACCTAAAAGAAAGACTCACCTAAAAAAAAAAAAATGCTATCCATTTAAGTGCCCGCTATTCTAAATATAGCGCTTAAACGGATATCGTCTTCTTTTAGGTGAGCCTTTCTTTTGGTGGTTAAAATACGTTTTTCTGCCGTCCCCATCCACATCTACTGTATTGATTTGCTCCGGTGCCAGTGTTCCTGTCTGTTTTTCGATGCTGGGGGCACGCCAACCGTCATCTACTGTAAGTAATGCACTTCCTTTACTCATACAACACCACTTCAAAACACCCAAACTATCCCTTTAATAGTTTCCTAATACAATTGGTCACAAACAGGAGTTAATAATGCATTTGTTTGGGACTATTTCAGATGTGGATATATACACATTTGGTGCTCTAATAAGTATCATAATGAAGGTATATGTAACGCAGTGCAACAGTGTGGCTCATTGATGTGTCTTTAATATTTCTGTACAACAATGGAGCTCTCTAGCACAGAAGAATAATATAAATTAAACTTTTCATAGAGACAGTACTTGTTGATGTGTGTGTGATCAGTTCATTGTTTATTTTGGTCTTTTCATGGGATTTATGAACAGTAAGAAAAATATAGAAGATACCCAAACTTATCCTTTAAGTTAACTGACGGTGTGGTCACAACATCTGCCTAACAGCTGCATCAGTGATTGAACATTAGCTTCGTCCTGATTCAGAGCCTGTATTTCAGAGGGCTTTACACTGGCAAGACAAATGACATCTTTTCTCTGCAGACTAGTCATTTTTTTACATATAAATTTGAAAAATTGTCTAGTGAGCAGTTGTTTGAACTGGATCAATAAAAAAATGCCATTGCAGGATGTACATAATAATAACCAGAATAAATTCCACTGTTTGGTTTCTTGTTAGCAGCCTGGACGTGTTCGCTACACAGAGAATGACATGTAGATAAAAGCTATATAGATATAGTTGAGCTCCAGTGTTCATTCTTGACCTTGAAAATAGACCTTGATTTAAAATTCTCTCTGGTGTCGGATGTGGATGTCGTCCTCGGTCTTCCTCCAGTCGTCCACCGTCGATGTTG
The DNA here is from genome assembly GCA_916701655.1 of Sebastiscus albofasciatus. Classification (NCBI taxonomy): domain Eukaryota; kingdom Metazoa; phylum Chordata; class Actinopteri; order Perciformes; family Sebastidae; genus Sebastiscus; species Sebastiscus albofasciatus. The sequence continues at coordinate 8,134 of CAKAOI010024336.1, read as the reverse complement.
TGAGTGGCTTTTGTCTTTATTCTGGTGTTCACTGTCCTCACTGTTTCACCAGTCGTTGCATGCGATGTCGTACACCAGTGTAGTCTTCCTCTCTTTAGGAGTGTTTTTGTTTTTAGGATGTACCAGCAGAGATGATAAAGTGTTCATATCTAATCTAGAAATATTTCCCATGACTTAAACACATGCTTGGCATCGTATCAAAGTGAAGTTTGGGACCTGAGTTTAACACTGGGATTAGTTTGTTGGTTTATATGTTGGCAAGGGCTGCCTAAAGCTAAAGCACCATTAGTTTCAGTCTTCAGTCTTAAAAGGAAATACCGTCATAGACTGAGTTGGGACACAGCTAACTTTGTATGAGAAGAAAATCTATAGACGCTTTTTGTCATTTCATTACATCAACTACAATTTTGATGTTTTCTCATGGCAAACTTGTGCCATACAAACAGATTTTTGTTTTTAGAAATACAAGTGTTTAGTTTCTTAGTTTGGTTTCACAGGTTATTCTGTACCTGTGCTGTGCTTTTATAATGCACATTTGCATGTCTGGCTCGAAGCCTTTGAATAGAGTCTCCATTGTCTACTTCTTTGGATGTATCAAATGATAGATATATCTTTAATTTATCTGATGTTGCAATATTATCTTTAAAACTGCCTCCCACAGTTTGATAGTATAAAATAACATTTTATATATCTGTTACTTGTGTAGAATATCAGCCCTGTTTTGAATGTTGAGTGTTGGGACTGATGGAGAATATCTCTATTATTTTTCTGTGCCTCTCTGTGCCACCAACTAGACGTGACGTCCTCATGATGATTGTACTCAATGGGGCCCGGTTCCCCGAAATTAACACAGCACAAACAAAGCCTGCATACACTCGGAGCTGAAGGATGTTCTTGACTCTGTTGTAACGCTGGTGGTCATCTTAACCTGTTAGCGAGCCAGCTGCAGTTCAGGATAAATTCTGTTTCTGTGTAAATGCAGCCTCAACTTATTTTTTTGGTCTTTAGTTGTTAATAGAAATATGATGACATGAAAATACAGTTGTTGTGTTCATTTACATCAGAACAGAAAATCACGTGTAGTAGTTGTGATTCTTTTTTTTTATATAGCTGAATCACTTCAGGTTAAAATCCAGATTTTTCTGTTCTTGTGTAAATGGAGCCTCCTCTAAGCTTCAGTGCGTTGCCATTGTACCAGTATGTATTCTGCATATTACACAGGGTCAGCGGTGAGGCTAGACTTTGCAATAGTGAATGACTGTGTGTGCGTGTGTGTGTGTGCGTGCGCTGATCACAAAGCTTTGCAATACTGAAGTATTTCTGATTTTCTGACACATTTTAATGGCTGTAGATAAATCTAGATTTGCCGTGCTTCTTGCTTTGTAAACAGTTTTTCGCTTTTTAAGTATGTGGATTTTTTTCTGACCTGAATATACTGTAGATTTTGCAAAACTTTTATATCACACTGACATAGCTATTGTTTTACTGTGAATAATGTATTTCTAGAGCAATTTTAGCATGCCTACTTACAACTGTAATATATAGAACAAACTGTTTTCAGTAGTTAAATAATATATTGCATTTGGACTGACACAGACAGAACACAACACTGATTTTATTTATTTTTTCATTGTCCATTTATGGATACTTTTACCTTCCATAATTCATACTTTCGTCTTATTTTTTGAAGAATATATATATTTCTTTTCTCTTATTTTGAGCAGAAGGAATTGTCTTTTACATTCCTAAATAAAATGTGGACTGAAGCGCAACTTTGTGTTCTTGATAGTCCTTTTTTTTCCTGCCTTTCTGCCAGCATTCACAGTAAAAGCCATACGATTACATGGAGAACTGAGCATTTCCTGAAGTCATGATAATCTATCACTGAGTGAGATTTTACGGCTCACGTCCACTGATGGATTTACAACCGAAAAAAATACTCTGCACTTTTAAAAGTGTTCTGGCATATTGTAGAATTAAAAAGAAAACATAATTATGAGAAAAAATATATTTAGTATCTGAAATAACAAATAAACTAAAATGTATAAAATGTGAATAATCAATGATTATTCTTTTTCCCTGTGTACCATCTGAAGTCCTTCCATATACAATCTGCAACAACGGCAATTGACTTTTTTTTTTGCAATATTCTGTATAGTATATAGACATTTCATAAAGTATTTGTGGCCAACTACAAAAACGGTAGAGGAGAGGAAAAGTGAAGTGATACTGCCCTCAAGTGTATCTCACAGGTACTTCTCTCTCTCTCTCTCTCATCTGCAACCGCTTATCCCGTTAGGGGTCGCGGGGGGGCTGGAGCCGATCCCAGCCGACATTGGGCGAAGGCGGGGTACACCCTGGACAGGTCGCCAGTCCATCGCAGGGCTGACACATAGAGACAGACAACCATTCACGCTCACATTCACACCTATGGGCAATTTAGAGTCAACAATTAACCTAACATGCATGTCTTTGGACTGTGGGAGGAAACCGGAGTACCCGGAGAAAACCCACGCTAACACAGGGAGAACATGCAAACTCCACACAGAAGGGCCCCAAGTCAGATTCGAACCTGCAACCCTCTAGCTGTGAGGTGTCAGTGCTAACCACTGCACCACCGTGCAGCCCTCACAGGTACTTATTCCCCCAAATTAAAATGTGCCCTGATTGCGTGGATCATTTTTAGACTATTGTGGCCAAAAATTGAGTCTGACATATAACTGATATCAGAAACACTGGATTTTATAATGACATTGACAAAGAAACTGTAATGTGGCAGGTTTGGCCGATACACTGATACACTTAATAAGGTCAGTATAGACACAAGCATCCCTACTTTAAATTCTACTTTATGTCTTCAAGATAAATGTACACACTTTAAAACCACTGTACAATTGACAGTATTACTAGCAATATTTCATGCTGCTTTTTTCTTTTATTTAAGATAGACTTTAAGAATCTAGCTGCTCATTGTAATCGGGTAAATAACTCAAAATGAAATTGTGACTCTTGGGTCATTCAGGGTCTCATAGAAGTGACGTTGTGTCCTTGATTTATAATAATTCTGTCACACAGTATCTTCAGGTGTCCCTACTGAAACCACTGGCAGTGGTGATTGCCCTCCTTTAAAGAGCATGATTATCAAGCAAATCCAACTAAAAGCACTTGTGTAAGAGACTGAATATTATATAATAATATTTATAAAGATTCTGAACTTTTTTAAATGTCAGTTAGAGCAACCATCACCTACTTCCCCAAAAAGAGGTTGGTTAGGTAAACAAACCCAATAACACCAAGTTTACTGCCATCACAAGAGTTTACTTCTCCTGCCACTGAACATGAAGCTGGCTCACTTTGGACAGTTTTCAACAGGACTAATTCTTCGGTAGAGTAGATCCAATGACAACTCTTAACTCTGAGGATTATCCAGAGTAATGAGGATACTGATTGTAGAAAGAATTCCTGTTGAGTTTTTCTAAATGAAATTCACCTCCATTGTACTGGAAGGGCGACAGAAGTCTCATGAGATGGATATCTCAAAACTTCCCCATGTTATACCAAAACTATTTGCATGCCTCTGAATACCTCTAGAGGTAAATGATAACATGTTGATTTTAACATTGAGACTTACTGCTCCTTACCTGAGGCCAAACCTTTTAACTATTGTTATATTGATATTGCTTTCCCATCCTTTTGATTTCTTTGCATTCATTTTCTAAATAATAAACTTCAGAACACATCTAAAAAGAAACCTGTGTCCATGTAATTATTGTGTTGTGTTGTTATTGAGATGATGAGGACAGCCCTCTTACTTTTTAGCTTCTGTCACATCATGCCCTTATAGCATGTCTCCTTTTCAACATTCACTTGACCTGTGCAGGTCTTTATTACTAACTGATCAATCAGGATAACCTTGCCAGTTAAAAGCCGGATGTAAATGAAAGATCTTCATGATAATCTAAGCTCTTAGCGCTGGCACAGACACAGCCCCTGGTGGAGTCTGTCATCTGCCACTTTGGCCAAAAACCGACACCATCTGCCACATACAAATGAATCTCTGCAAGACTGGTACAGTATGTGTGATATGTATTTAATGTGGAATAATCATCCAAGCTTCCAAAAATACACAACAAGGATTAGAAGTATTTCATGAACGCCTGTGTGAGAGTGAAGATAATAAGGAGATCGCTGCATACTGACCGTCATCGGGCTCTTGGAGGAGTCACAGTAGGTGATGAGTTCGTACATCGTCACCCCAAAGGACCAAACATCTGAGGCAAGGTAGAACTTGCAGAAGGTCAGACACTCTGGAGCATACCTGAAAAACACAAAACAAAGTGTAAGAGCATGAATACTTTTTCAACATATACTGTAGTTACACTGTAAGTTTTTGTGTTGATGTGACCATGCCTTCCCTGTGTGTCTTTCAGCAGTAACAGTAGGCTGTATTGTTACTTAAATATGCTGCTTTGATAATGTTTTTATACAGTATTACATACCTTCAGAGAGAAAAGGTAACTGCAACAAATTTCAGATGCTTGCTTACAGATTTAATTCTATAAAAGGAACCATATAGTATGTCGAAAAAAAAAGTCATCAAATTGTATATTGTATATTGAAAAAAAGAGTCAAAATATCATAGTATGGTAAAATCATTGTATAGTGTGTCATAAAAAAAGTCATAGTATAATGTTTACTTTTTTAAATTTATACCTGCTTAAAGAAATATTAGGCCGAAGACCGTTTGTGGTTAAAAAGTTGAAAAGGTATGTCCAGAGAATAAAAGAAGAATTGGGATTGAAATGTCATTAAATGTCATTAAAAGTAATAGTATAGTATTGTAGGAGCCATTTTTTATTTGTATTAATGTTTGATAACTGAGCCCATATATTTTTGTGCTTTTATTTTGAAGCCTATGCTCTTACTTTGAAAACCTTGACTCACCTGGCTTTGATAATTAAGATGGCGTTGCAGGTGTGTCTTCAGTCAGCACAGGAAGATGCCAACACAGTTTTTCAACCGCTTCATTAGTTTCAAAGTTTCTTTTGTTACCTGTAACTTTTATTTAATCATCATCACTGATGACGTCAGACTGGAGCCAATCTGCCACAAGTAATATTTCAAACATGGTGAGTACAACAACTCATTCTTTGTTTCTTTTACCTGTTTGGTGTGGAAGCATGTTGGAGTCTCTGCTGGGCGTGTTTAGAAATCTAGGTAATTTAGAAGTCAATAGTCTACATTAGTTGAAAAAACTCTACAACTGAGCCAGGGGGATGTTTTTAAATCACCTAATTGGTGAAATTGTTGGACTAGGAGTGAATTGTGGACTTTGATTGTGAATGAACCGCGACAAATGGACGCTATCAGGTTAATGCTCTGTCTGGAATATGGATTTTGTTGCAAAACACTGTTTGACGGTGGAGATGTCTAGTTGATAGAATTGTCATTAAAAGTCATAGCAGCCTATATAGTGTGTCATGAAAAAACGTATAATAGTATAGCACATAAAAAAAGTCATAGTGTAGTATGTCATTAAAAAAGTCATTAAAAATCATAGTATACTTAACTTATACTTAGTTTTTTATTTATTTATTTATTATTTTTAATTTACTTATCTTTTTTTTGTTGGTCCTTTCCTTCCTTTTTTCTTTTCTTTGTTTCATTCATATTTCTATCTGATTTAATTCATTTATATGTATAAATGTAATTGTTTATGAAATTAACTCTGCTTATTTAATGGAGCAGTAATGTTGTTATAGGGGTGGGAGGGGGGGTATAATGTGTTTATACAATTATTTATGGATTTTGTACAGAATACCAATAAAAGACTGAGCAAAAAAAAAGAGAAATCATAGTACAGCATGTTGAAAAAGTCATAAAGAAGTCACAGTATGTTTTGTCGAAAAAAGCAATAATATAGTATGTAAAAAAAAAAAAAAAAAGTCACAAAAGAGCCATAGTATGTCAAAAACAGTCATAAAAAGTTATAGTATAGTATGTAGAAGAAAGTAATAAAAAGCCATAGTATAGTATGTCGAAAAAGTCAGTATAGTAAATCGCGAAGGTCATAAAAAAGTCATAGTATAGTATTTTGGAAAAAGCCATAGAATAGTATTTAGGAAAAAGCCATAGTATAGTATGCTGAAAAAGGTCATAAATAAAGTCATGGTATAGTATGTCGAAGAAAGTCATTAAAAAGTCATAGTAGAGTATGTATTAAAAGGTTATAGTATAGTATGATTATTTGTATTAATGTTTGATAACTGAGTCCATATATCTTTCTGCTTTTTTTTTTTTTTTTTTTTTTTTTTTTAAAATATAAACCTTTGCTCTTACTTTCGTCAGACTGGAGCCAATCTGCCACAAGCAACATTTCAAACATGGTAAGTAAAACAACTCATTGCTCTATACCTTTAACCGTTTGGTGTGGAAGCATGTTGGAATCTCTGCTGGGCGTGTTTAAATATCTAGGTAAGTAAGAAGCCAATAGTCTACATTAGTTGAAAAACTCTGCAACTGCGGGGATGTTTTAAAAAAAAAAATGGTGAAATACTTGGAGTATAGTATGTCAAATAAAGTCATAAAAAAGCGATAATACGATACAATACAACTTTATTGTCAGTTTGCACTGAAATTCATTTTGCATCCATAGGCAGCTCAGTTTGAGAAAAAGTACACATACAGTCAACATACTGTTACCATAAACAAACAGACAAGTAAGACCCATCAAACAAAAATCAAAACTAACCATACACAACAAATTAAAAATAACCATCTGTCCTCTGGATTTACATCTCCTTAGCAGCACATTATTTATTATTTAGCAACAAGAACCATTTTTTTTTTCGAAATATATATATATATATATATATATATATATATACTATGACTTTTTTTCGACATACTATGCTATGCCTTTTTTATTTTTTTGACGTACTATAGTATGACATTTTTTTTCAACATAATAAACTGACTTTTTTATTTTTTCTACTAGGACTTTTAATTTACATACTATACTATGACTTTTTTGACTTAAAAATAAAAGTCATAGTATGTTGAGAAAATATAAAAAGTCAGTATAGTATGTCAAAAAAATTAAAGAAGTCATAGTATAGTATGTGGAAAAATGTCATAGAATAGAATGTTGAAAAAAGTCATAGTATAGAATGTTGAAAAATGTCATAGAATAGAATGTTGATAAAAGTCATAGTATAGAATGTTGAAAAATGTCATAGAATAGAATGTTGAGAAAAGTCATAGAATAGAATGTTGATAAAAGTCATAGAATGTTGATAAAAGTCATAGAATAGAATGTTGAACAAAGTCATAGTATAGTATGTTGAAAAATGTCATAGAATAGAATGTTGAACAAAGTCATAGTATAGAATGTTGAAAAAAGTCATAGTATAGTATGTTGATAAAAGTCATAGAATAGAATGTTGATAAAAGTCATAGAATAGAATGTTGATAAAAGTCATAGAATAGAATGTTGATAAAAGTCATAGTATAGTATCTTGATAAAAGTCATAGAATAGAATGTTGAAAAATGTCAGAATAGAATGTTGAAAAATGTCATAGAATAGAATGTTTAAAAAGGTCATAGTATAGAATGTTGAAAAAAGTCATAGAATAGAATGTTGAAAAATGTCATAGAATAGAATGTTGATAAAAGTCAGAATGTAGAAAAAAGTCATAGAATAGAATGTTGAAAAAAGTCATAGAATGTTGATAAAAGTCAGAATGTAGAAAAAAGTCATA